>JXCR01061935.1:58411-178258 GCA_002079205.1 Phalaenopsis hybrid cultivar | reverse complement strand
TTTTTTATTGCTATTCCCTTTTTGTTTCCTTTCAAATAGCCCACTAAATTTATTTTTTATTTAACTCAAGAAAGTAACAAACACTCTCTCTTGCTACTTCACGTCATCATAAATCTCAACCCTTCTTGCCTAACAACCATACCAAAAAACCCACGAGAATTCAAGCATGCAAGCCGCCCTCACTACTTCATATCATCATGAATCTCAACCCTCCTTGCTTAACAAAAATACCAAAAAACCCACGAGAATTCAAGCATGCAAGCTGCCCATCTAACCCTATCTTCTTTTTAATGTTTTTATAAGGATTTAAGAAAATAAATTTTAAACCTAAATATAATTTAAATTTTATCATCGCTACTTCAAATGGCCTTCTTATCTAAACATAAGGGATAATCTACATTTATCCTAAAATTATCTAGCATAAAATTTATACTTATCCTAGTAAAATTATTGAGGCAAAAAAGACATGTATTACACATTCTCCTTCTGATAATACACTGCATTCTGATGAATATGATGTTAGGGATGAATCATCACTGGTCTGGCACTTGATGTTCTTTTAATTATGAAAAAGCACATATTCATTTAACATAATCTTTAAAATTGTAATTATTCTTATACATTAAACACAGGATAGCTATTGAATGTCATACTCGTTGGATGGCATCTATATATCAACAACGTTGACTATGTGAACTCATTTAATTGATGATGATCATAAGCATATATTAGAATGTTTAATTATTTATGTGGGTCTAATAAGGTAAATGAGCGCCTAACTTAGAAAACAAAATCATGAAAACCAAAGCATAAATATGAAATATGCTTAGATTAGACTATTTTTATCAATTTTGTATGAAAATGATATCAAACAACTTGTAATAGTTCTAAAAGCAAACAAAATGAATCTTGCTCATAAAAGATATAATCATATTTCATATAACTTAATTACATCAAAAAGTTTAAAAAATCATCAATTTTTGTTAAATACTCTTAACATAAATCATGTAGGCTTTTTGGGTCACCGCTAACTCACTAGCAAAGCTTGAAAGAGTAGCTGAGACAATGCAATATGAGATCTAATTTACAGTCTTATGAGCTTCCATTAATAGGCTTATGAGCCTTCATTAGCTTAACATATAATCATAAGCATCTTTGTATGGCTCAACAAATCTTAAAATAGTGCATAGCAATAGCTAATAAAAATAATTATTTAAATTAAAATTTCTAGTTTTTTTAAATTAGGTTGAATGATTTTGGGCTTGTTATCATTCTCCCGATATCCACTCCAAGTAAATAGTAGTATATCTTCTTGCAAACTAAATTATTGCTACTTAAACAAATCATTATAAAGTCTATCTACTAGCCTAAATTGAGAGTGCTCTCGTAAAAGCGGGTAATTATTCATAGAGGTTGATGTCCATAGAATATCTTCAAGCAATAAAGTCCTTGCTAAAGATTAAAATCTTTGAGTTTTGTCTAGTTTGATTTGACTAGAATAAGTCAAATATAATAAATTCAGGCAAAAATTTTAGGAGCCCACACACATTCAACCAAATATGTTGTCATCAAACTATCCTGGATAAAAGAAATGAGGGAGAACAAGCTATGGCCTTTAAAATGCCATATAATGTGCCAACTTTAAGACAATAACACAACAAAATAAAAAACTATCCGTCTTGAAATGACAACTGGACAAGCATTAACCCAAAAAACAATGAACCAAGCAAACCTGCAATGAAGAGAACATGTTCTTTACAATATTGGTTGAAACCAAGAGGTGTGCTTGTGAGTTTGTCTAAAAATGCATTGCAGGACACAAAATCCCTAGCTTTGATTTTATAAGATCAACACATTATAATATATAATCGTTGATTGGCATTGATAAAAAAGATCATTCCTAATAAACGTAAATCACCATACAACCTTGATAGTAAATAAATGAGAAGTTATTTACAACACAAAGTATAAATGTGAAGATCTTATACCTTTTTCAAGTATGAATACAATATTTTCCATTTTGATATTCTCCTCTCTACCATCAGAGATAATAGTCCCTCAACAAACTTTCTTGAAATTTTACGCTCGCTGGTCAGAAAGACTCTCTTCACAAGCTGTCAAATAGGAAAAAATTTGACTCAATAGTTGCATCAAATCAATTATGTTAATTGCTAAACACAACGCCCACTTGATGGGCATGTTGGTATTTGTATAATTAGATTGTAATTTCATTCATTAAGAAAATGAAAAATGGTAAACACAATGCCCATAAAAGTTAATTAATGCATCTTATAGATTTAAGGTTTATGCTAGTTTCAAGTTTAGAAAAAAAAAATTAAGTTGATCATTACAATCGGATGCTTACAAAAGTAGGGTAAGAAAAAAACCACCAAAATGGAATGATGAAGAAAAATTTCAGTCTTTTCCCATGCACATACAAGACAAGGATGGTGCTAGTTTTTGCAAATGCAAACTAAATATCCATCTACATACTCACATACAAGAAATTTTCCATACGAAGTCCGGACACAGCTCTGTGTGCGGACTCCAGCAATATGCCACCACGTGTGCTACATCGCGGAGATTATTGTGAGGTTATTGAAGTAAAACCACGAAGGTTATTAGGTGGGTTATTGCGGAGGTTATTGCAGGGGGTGATTAAAGTGGAACCAAGGAGGTTATTGGGGATTTATTGGGGGGTTATTGTGAGAGTTATTACTAGGGTTATTTAAGTGGAACCACGGAGATTATTGGGGGTTGTTGCGATGGTTATTGCAGGAGATTATTGAAGTGGAACCGCAGAAGTTATTAGGGGGTTGTTGAAGATCTAGGGCAAAAGAAAACGCAAGAATCGTCGAAATCAAGAAGAAAATAAAGAGCTTTAATGAGGTTACAAATACGACACATATAGAACCATGGTGTACAATATGTAATTACAAAATTACTTCTATACCGTACCACGAGGATATTGCTCCCGCACCCCCAATCTACTTAACAAAACTTCCCCGAATGGACACATGCTGGAGCGGAACGGGACGAGGTGATGGAGCGGAGCGAGCGAGCGAAGCAAAGATGCTTGAAAAAGGTATAACATCTTCACATTTATACTTTGTGTTGTAAATAACTTCTCATTTATTCACTATCAAGTTTGTATGGTGATTTACGTTTATTAGGAATGATCTTTTTATCAATGTCAATCGATGATTATATATTGTGATGAGTTGATCTTATAAAATCCAAGTTAGGGATTTCATGTCTTGCAATGCATTTTTTGACAAATTCGCCGCTCCGCTGACTCGCTCTGTTCCGTTCTAGCATCTATCCTTATTTGTATATGACTCGTACCTAACAGGGGTTATTGCGGCATTATTGGAGTTATTACCCCAATAACTCCCAATAATATACGTGCTACAATAACCTCCAAGATTCTGTTCTAATATTTTTTTAGGTGGGCTCAATGTAACACATATAGCGTCATATTCCTACAGTTTGCAGGCGTGCAGACTCCGTATGAAAAAAATTTTCCTCATATCGTCATATATGTCAGAAAGTAATTATACCAACCAACACATTATTAGAAAAAATTATTCCATACGGACACCGTATGCTCAGATCTCCACCGTCCATCACAGCAAAGATGTATGAAGGTGAGCTTTATTTTGAATTATTTTTTAAAAAAAAAATTATTGTGATAGATGGTGGAGATCAGACACCGTATGCATCCATATGGAATAATTTTTCTAATCCCTCATTCAACATAGCCACTAGGTTTAACCCTGGAATCAAATAACACAAAGNTAATATATAATACACTCAAAATATATTAAACTTAATAAATTTATCTTTAAATTATTAAAAATATTTAAAGTACTGATATTTTTTATTTATATTAAATGATTTTAAATTATTTGTCTTCTAATTTCTCATTGTATTTGTTATTTAATTATAAAATTACGTCAATTAATATTATTTCGTCTCTTTTATAGTAAACAAATCAGATCTTGTGCCGCCTCAAACACGAAGAATTAAGCTCAAACTCGATAAATTTAATCAAGCCAAGCCCATGCTCAAGGTGAGGGTGGTTCAAGCTTAGCTCGACTCGTTTGCACCGCATAGATGTGCTAGCAGTTTTAAGCAAATGTGCTAGCAGTTTTTAAATGATTTGACGGACTTAAATACCTCTAAATTAAGANTTTGTATGGTGATTTACGTTTATTAGGAATGATCTTTTTATCAATGTCAATCGATGATTATATATTGTGATGTGTTGATCTTATAAAATCCAAGTTAGGGATTTCATGTCTTGCAATGCATTTTTTGACAAACTCGCCGCTCCGCTGACTCGCTTTGTTCCGTTCTAGCATCTATTTCTCATTTGTATATGACTCATACCTAACAGGGGTTATTGCAGCATTATTGGAGTTATTACCCCAATAACTCCCAATAATATTCGCGCTACAATAACCTCCAAGATTCCGTTTTAATATTTTTTTAGGTGGGCCAAATTTAACACATATAGCGCCATATTCCTAGAGTTCGCATGCGTGCAGACTCCGTATGAAAAAAATTTTCCTCACATCGCCATATATGTCAGAAAGTAATTATACCAGCCAACACATTATTAGGAAAAATTATTCCATACGGACACCGAATGATCAGATCTCTACCGTCCATCACAGCAAAGATGTATGACGGTAAGCTTTATTTTGAATTATTTTAAAAAAAAAAAAAATTTGTTGTGATTGACGGTGGAGATCAGACACCGTATGCATCCATATGTAATAATTTTTCCATTATTAGATGGTTATTTATAATCCCGCATTCAACATAGCCACTAGGTTTAACCCTTGAATCAAATAACACAAACNGCCGAGCTTGAGTGTGGTCACACCACTGTTCACAATGTCGCAAACAAGGGTCTGGCGTGGCGACGCCCGAGGTCTGACATAATTATATCGTATGCTCTGTTTGGTCAGCATGGTCACGCTGGCTATAGCTCATTTGGGTTGTTTGGGGTGGTCTTGGCGTGGCCACCCCCAGTTTATGTGTCTCCACTGCTAAATTAGGCGTGGTCACGTCGGGCCCTAGAAAAATTGAGCTTCCGGAGAAGCACTCAATTGAGTTTCGGGCCTCGTGGGACATCCAGATAGAATGTGAGCAGTTCATGATCTTTAGACCTCTACAGAGACCGTAAATGCGTCTCAAATGAGTTCAAGAGGCTGAACCGTCTATGTTTTGTCGACCAGAGCGCTTCCAGGATGGAACATGTCTATCCAGTCCTTGGAAATAAGGTCCGAACATGGTGCGGGGTAGTTTAGTCGACGATTTACGCCACGAGAATGTCCATATCAGTAGTGCGAAAATAGTTCCCAATTATTTTAAATTGAGCTCTAATAGTCAGAGACTATTTTGACAGTTTTCTAAACTCCGAGGCTAAAACGGTCCCATGTAAATAGTCAGTAAACTATTTTGACACTTTACTCCTTTCTTTATATATAATATAAGATTATTTTGATGAAACTTTTATTAGAACATGTCTTAACGTCTAATATGAAGATTTACATACATTGCTTAATGTTTATGTTTTTATATATCTAATACTAAAATTTTAATTTTTACAGACATCCCCTTGCTTAACTCTACATGTAAAATTAAGATAATGAAATCTTTGATTAGATATGAAAGAATTGGGTAATATACTGCAAAAGCAAAGTTTAGATGTTACATTTGTAAATACATAATAATTGTGTGGTATGTATGTAAATGTCCCTTATTATTAATATCTGTAGTGATATTAGTTTATAGCNCCAAGACTTAAATACTGTTTTTCGGTCCTACACCTAGCCAATGTGGGACTATTTGTCCGTGACATTAAGCTCCCTTAATTTAGAGGTCATTAAGTCCGTCAAATCATTTAAAAATTGCTAGCACATTTGCTAATCGAGTTTGAGCTTAATTCTTCGTGTTTGAGGCGGCACAAGAGCTGATTTGTTTACTATAAAAGAGAGGAAATAATATTAATTGAAGTAATTTTATAATTAAATAACAAATACAATGAGAAATTAGAAGACAAATAATTAAAAATCACTTATTATAAATAAAAAATATTAGTACTTTAAATATTTTTAAATAATTTAAATATAAATTTATTAAGTTTAATATATTTTGAGTGTATTATATATTATTATGTTTTTTTAAACAAGCCGGCTCACAAGTCAACGAGTCGTGTCAGGGATAGCTTGAGCTTGGCTTGTTAGCTAATCAAACTCAATTCACAAGCCACTTATCGAGCCGAGCTCAACCCGACACAGAGCCTACTTAACTCACTTGAACCCCTAAGCACATCTAGCGAAGAGAGCAACCCTCAATTTATCATGAGAGATTTAACTACAGAGGAATAGGTTGTGGTTGTGCAACTTTAGCCATGAGTTTTTATTACTTGCGGAGGGCGGGATCAAATTATAGAGAATTATAGTTCTTGTAGGTGATGCCAAAAATTGATTGAGCAGATTCAAAGCGAGTACAAGAAATGAAGGGAGACTTCTTGCTAAGCATATTATATAGTTTGACTGGATTAACTTGACTGATTAACTCACTCATAGAGATATGAACGAAAGTCCACCAACGATGATTAGCGCATGGATGCTCGATCAGACCTAGACAATTAACTTGATAATCATGAACTTGATTAACTTTGAATAAAGAGCTAAAAGTTTTCAAAAAATGGAGAAATTATTACGCACAATGACCATGCGTCCGAACGATGACTTGAATGGGTCACCTGTGATCCACGACAGCGTGACATCTTAACTATCATTCAGACGCACGGTTAGCCAAACATAATAGCACGATAAACTCGTGGGATTTTAAATGTTGAAGTGTAATCACCATATGGTGCATGTGAGAATTGAGATAATAATAGGGTTTAAGCACATAAAGGACGACCAAGGCCATTTGATAATCATGAACTTGATTAAGTTTAAATAAAGAGCTAAAAGTCTTCAAAAAATGGAGAAATTATTACGCACGATGACCATGCGTCCGAACGATGACTTGAATGGGTCACCTGTGATCTAAGCTTTATTTATTTAGTCTTTCATGTCATATTAAAAATATAACAAATTTAAATTTTAAAAATTGAAATATATATACATATATGCAATAATTAAAATTGAGATATTAGATATGTAAATACATCGAAATTGAATATTATGTATGCAAATTTTATTTATTAACTTTTGAGTTGAAATTACATGTCATAAGCTAATATGCGACACCAAGCTTTGATTTTATTTTTTATTATTTTATTTTATTTTATTGTGACATTTGAGCAAAATTGAATCAATCATGCATTTATTTTTATAAGGCAAGCCTTAAGAGAAAAGTTGTGAATTTAGCTCAAACGTTGGTAATCATTCAAAGATTGATTCGAATTTTGGATATGATCGAGATCGGATCAAAATAAACGAGTTGTGTTGCGAGCCTAAATTTTAGATTGATTTTTTTTTTCGAGCCTATTTTGAGTCGACCTCAGCACGGCTCGAAATCGGATCGTTAAGAACATATCAATGTGAACTTAGAGAATTTAGCTCCGAGATCATTACTCGCTCAAAAAATTGATTAAAACTTTTGATCGGATAAAGATCAAATGTAAGTAAATGAGCCAAGCTACGTGCCAAAATTTTTTATTGAATTTTTTTTCGAGCTGATTTTCAGCCGGCCCAAACTTGACTCAAAATCAAATTATTAACAGTTCTATTTAAGAGCACTAAGCCTAGTAGTTAGCGTGCGAGATCGCTCTGCACCCGGGTGGGGGATGGGTCCCCAACTACTGGTCTACAATTTCATTAGCACTCAAGCACATCATACCGCATGCATAAAACTTTACACTCAATGCCTCTAGATTTAAGCCTAAACTTTCAGCCACTAGACCAAGATATCATTCATTTCTTTTTATTTTCATTACAATATCAAACAATAATCGCTTATTTTCCCATTAAAAACTTAAAACGATAATTAACGAGAATATTAACACTAATGACATTAATTACGACCAATAAGAGTGGGGTGCGAGAAAGNAAGTATCATTAGTACAAAATATCAGAGACATTTACATACATATCACCTAATTTCTATGTATTTACATCTCTGTCATCTAAGCTTTATTTATTTAATCTTTTATGTCATATTAAAAATATAAAAATTTAAAATTTTAAAAATTGAAATATATACACATATATGCAATAATTAAAAGTATTAGATATGTAAATACATTGAAATTGAATATTATGTATGCAAATTTTATTTCTTAACTTTTGAGTTGAAATTACCTGTTATGAGCTAATATGCGACATCAAGCTTTGATTTTATTTCTTATTATTTTATTTTATTTTATTGGGACATTTGAGCAAAGTTGAATCACGCATACATTTATTTTTAACATCGTTAATCATTTGAAAATTGATCAAATTTTGAATATGATCGAGATCAGATCAAAATAAACGAGTTGTGTTGCGAGCCAAAATTTTAGATTGATTTTTTTTTCGAGCCAAAATCGGATCGTTAAGAACATATCAATGTGAACTTAGAGAATTTAGCTCGAAGATCACTACTCGCTCAAAAAATTGATTCAAACTTTTGATGAGATCGAGATCAAATATAAATAAATGAGTCAAACTACAAGCCAAAACTTTTTATTGAAATTTTTTTCGAGCTCATATTCGGCAGATCCAAACGACTCAAAATCAAATCATTAACAGCTCTACTTAAAAGCACTAAGCTTACTAGTTAGCGTGCAAGTTCGCTCCGCACCCGGGTGGTGGATGGGTCGCCAACTACTGGTCTACAAGTTCATTAGCTCTCAAGCACATCATACCGCATGCATAAAACTTTAAACTCAATGCCTCTAGATTCAAGCCTAAACTTTCAGCCACTAGACCAAGATAGCATTCATTTCTTTTTATTTTCATTACAATATCAAACATTAATCGCTTATTTTCCCATTAAAAGCTTAAAACGGTAATTAATGAGAATATTAACACTAATGACATTAAGTACGACCAATAAGAGTGGGGTACGAGAAAGCAGTATGGTGGACTGGGGCGGCAATAGCCTTTGGGGACTTCCAAGGGCCGGAATATGCACCCGCCTCCAGGCCTCTCCCAAGGACCAACGGTCGCCTCCTGGGCGGGCCCCACCATTGATTCAAATTCCAAACGTTTATGATTATTACTATTTATTTATTTGCATAAACACCCCCTAAAGTTTACTTTTTAGCATGACACCCCCCAAATCTTTTACACGACATAAAAACTTATCACCTTTACAATTTAAAAAGTAAAACATGTATCTAGAACTTTAGGTGTTATACATATACATACAACATATATACATAATATAATATATACATGCATACATAGGGGTGTAAACGAGCCAAACACGAGCTGAGCTCGGCTCGTTCATATTTCAAGCTCAAAAAGCATGTTCGTGTTCAGCTCGTTTGCTTAACGAGCCCGAACGAGCCGTTCACGAACAAATTGTCGTTTTTGACGACCCTACTCACGTAACCATAAGGTATTAAGAATTGGGGCAAGATTTAAAACATCATTTGAATTTAATTTAATAATTTTTATTATATANTTCAGCTTGTTAACTTAGCAAACGAGCCGAACACGAGTTGTTCGCGAACAACGAGCCGTTTTGACAACCCTATGCATACATATGAATTGAGTGCTAGGTACATAAATCTTTCTATTTACTTTTACAAACAATTATTTGTTAAACCACACTTCTCCAGCATTTACAAACCTGCCACTACAATTCTTATGTATTTGTATATATAATAGGTAAACATTCACATTTATATTCATAGCAAGCTAAGCTTTAATATCACAACAAAATATCACCATCGTTAGTTAACTTATTTAAAAGTGAAATACATATGCTCAAGCTTATGTTTTTAACACCAAAGTATTATTTAGTGTAAATATCTAACTTTAGATGTCAAATATGTAAATAATATAGCTTTCCCTATTTTAAAATTAATATGACATTTGATCTTTAGGTATCATTATAACAATTGTTTAGCTCTAAATAGGCTATCATTACCCTAAACCACTATTTTGAGTGATTTTATTCTTGAACGACTTATCAAATTTTAATTTGATTAAATTTAATTACATGTATAAGAAATAATAAAATTTTAAATATTTTTATCAAATCAATTTTAGCATATTTTTTCTTAACTTATTTTTATGGGCAAACCCGTGTAGGGTTCAAGGGATTGAATCACAATTTTCATTTTAATGACTTATTTGATCTTTTGCCCCTCCTAAAATATCAATTTACCATTTATTGGCCTAGTTCCTCCCATGTTGGGTCAATTTACCTCCTCTCAAAAAAGGGGTTGGCTCTGTCTCTGTTTATTTTACATATACTAAAGAATTATATTAAGTTATGTTAAGTATTTTTATTTTAAAGACATATACTTATTCAAAGTAGTATTATAATATTTTAAAATTTTGATAACATGTACCACATCATATGTAGCCTGCTTTAAATGAAAGATTATTTTTATTATTTTTATTATTATTATTATTATTATATTATTATTATTATTATTATTATTATTATTATTATGTGTGTCAAAAATGCATTCACACAAATCTTAAAGAGATCTGACGGTTGACAAAAAATGAAGATTCGGCAGATCGGGACCCACCAGAAGCAATTCAATAAGCTCTTTTCTATCTGGCAGGTTTCTACATGTCGGAAAGGAGATAATCTAAAGACGAGCGAAATTCGGTTGTCTAAAGTCCACTAGGGCAAAGCTCATGTAGATGAATCCATCGACATTCTTTTACCAAGCTGGGCGAACAATAAAAATTGCTCATTTCTAAAGCGGTCAGTCTGGAGTCTCCTGATCTGCCCTCCAATCATCACGAACCGAAAAATGGTCTGATTGGTTGCTGTTTCAAGCTCCCAGCACTTGGCCGCTCGACCCAAAATTCGGTCATAAGTCTTTCCGGACTCCTAGCCTCATTCGACCAGGCATCATTTCAGGGATACATAATGTAATTAGATGTCATATGTTCATAGAAATAATGACTCATTTCATGAGTAAAAGTTTGTGATTCTACTATTCATTGTCAAGTTATATGCTCTCTTTCTCTATCTCACGCTCTATTCCTTAGACATGTCTCCCATACNGAGCTTGGCTTGTTAGCTAATCAAACTCAATTCACAAGCCACTTATCGAGCCGAGCTCAACCCGACACAGAGTCTGCTTAACTCACTTAAACTCCTAAGCACATCTTGCGAAGAGAGCAACTCTCAATTTATCAAGAGAGATATAACAACAGAGGAATAGGTTGTAGTTGTGCAACTTTAGCCATGAGTTTTTATTACTAGCGAAGGGTGGGATCAAATTATAGAGGATTATAGTTCTTGTAGGTGATGCCAAAAATTGATTGACCAGATTCTAAGCGAGTTCAAGAAATGAAGGGAGACATCTTGCTAAGCATATTAAACAGTTCGACTAGATTAACTTGACTGATTAACTCACTCATAGAGTTATGAACGAAAGTCCACCAATGATGATTAGCGCATGGATGCTCGATCAGACCTAGACAATTAACTTGATAATCAAGAATTTGATTAACTTTAAATAAAGAGCTAAAAAGTCTTCAAAAATGGAGAAACTATTACGCACAATGACCATACGTCCGAAAGATGACTTGAATAGGTCACCTATGATCCACGGCAGCGTGGCATCTAAACTATCATTTAGACGCACGGTCAGCCAAACATAATAGTTTTTCCCTAGAAAAGAGATATTACAAAGAAGGAAAACACAAGAAACTCGTGGAATTGTAAATGTTGAAGTGTAATCACGATATGGTGCAAGTGAGAATTGAGATAATAATAGGGTTTGAGCACATATAGGACGGCCAAGGCCATTTGATACTTCAACTTTTGATGCCTATTATTTAATTATACTAAAGTGCATTTGTTTTAGTGAGCATAATGACTGCAAAGTATCATTAGTACAAAATATCAGAGACATTTACATACATATCACCTAATTTCTATGTATTTACATCTCTGACATCTAAGCTTTATTTATTTAATCTTTCATGTCATATTAAAAATATAACAATTTTAAATTTTAAAAATTGAAATATATACACATATATGCAATAATTAAAATTGAGATATTATATATGTAAATACATTGAAATTGAATATTATGTATGCAAATTTTATTTCTTAACTTTTGAGTTGAAATTACCTGTCATAAGCTAATATGCGACACCAAGCTTTGATTTTATTTTTTATTATTTTATTTTATTTTATTGCGATATTTGAGCGAAATTGAATCAATCATGCATTTATTTTTATAAGGCAAGCCTTACGAGTAAAGTTGTGAATTTAGCTCGAACATTGTTAATCATTCAAAGATTGATTCGAATTTTGGATATGATCGAGATCAGATCAAAATAAACAAGTTGTGTTGCGAGCCTAAATTTTAGATTGATTTTTTTTTTTCGAGCTGATTTTGAGCCAACCTCAGCCCGGCTCGAAATCGGATCGTTAAGAACATATCAATGTGAACTTAGAGAATTTAGCTCGAAGATCATTACTCGCGCAAAGAATTGATTCAAACTTTTGATCTGATCAAGATCAAATGTAAATAAATGAGTCAAGCTAAAAGCCAAAACTATTTATTGAAATTTTTTTCGAGCTGATTTTCTGCCGACCCAAACTCGACTCAAAATCAAATCATTAATAGCTCTACTTAATAGCACTAAGCTTAGTAGTTAGCGTGCGAGATCGCTCCGCACCCGGGTGGGGGATGGACCCCCAACTACTGGTCTACAATTTCATTAGCTCTCAAGCACATCATACCGCATGCATAAAACTTTAAACTCAATGCCTCTAGATTCAAGCCTAAACTTTCAGCCACTGGACCAAGATAGCATTCATTTCTTTTTATTTTCATTACAATATCAAACAATATCGCTTATTTTCCCATTAAAAGCTTAAAACGATAATTAATGAGAATATTAACACTAATGACATTAATAACGACCAATAAGAGTGGGGTACGAGAAAGCAGTATGGTGGGTGGGGACTGGGCCGGCAATAGCCTTTGGGGACTTCCAAGGGCCGGACTACGCACCCGCCTCCAGGCCTCTCCCAAGGGCCAACGGTCGCCTCCTGGGCGGGCCCCACCATTGATTCAAATTTCAAACGTTTATGATTATTACTATTTATTTATTTACATAAACACCCCCTAAAATTTACTTTTTATCATGACACCCCCCAAATCTTATACACAACATAAAAAACTTATCACCTTTACAATTTAAAAAGTAAAACATGTATCTAGAACTTTAGGTGTTATATATATAAATACATACATATATACATAATATAATATATACATGCATACATAGGGGTGTAAACGAGCTGAGCTCGGCTCGTTCANACAACATAAAAAACTTATCACCTTTACAATTTAAAAAGTAAAACATGTATCTAGAACTTTAGGTGTTATATACATACATACATATATACATAACATAATATATACATGCATACATAGGGGTGTAAACGAGCCGAACACGAGTTGAGCTCGGCTCGTTTATATTTCGAGCTCAAAAAGTATGTTCATGTTCGACTCGTTTATTTAACGAGCCAAACGAGCCGTTCATGAACAAACAGTCGTTTTGACAACCCTAATCATGTAGCCCTAAGATGTTAAGAATTGGGACAAGATTTAAAACATCATTTGAATCTAATTTAATATTTTTTATTCTATTTTCTTAATTAATACTTTTAACTAATTATAAATCTTTCTAGTCTTGTAGTCATTTAATTTTTTTTAAAATTCTNAAGCTCAAAAAATGTGTTAGTGTTCGGCTTGTTTGCTTTACGAGCCCGAACGAGCCGTTCACGAACAAACAGTTATTTTGACAACCCTACTCAAGTAGTCATAAGGTGTTAAGAATTGGGGCAAGATTTAAAAAATCATTTGAATCTAATTTATTAATTTTTATTTTATTTTTTAATTAATACTTTTAATTGATTATAAATATTTGTAGTGTTTTACTCAATTAAATTTTTTAGAAATAAAATTCATCAGAGAGAGAGAGAGAGAGAGAGATAAAATTGATTATTAGTATTTCGAGCCAAAATGAGCCGAATACGAACGAACAAATATTTGTTCGTGTGTTTGTGTTCAGCTCGTTAACTTAGCGAACGAGCCGAACACGAGTTGTCCACGAACAACGAACCGTTTTAACAGCCCTATGCATACTTATGAATTGAGTGCTAGGCATGTTAATCTTTCTATTTACTTTTACAAACAATTATTTGTTAAACCACACTTCTCCAGCATTTACATACCTGCCCCTACAATTCTTATGTATTTTGTATATATATAATAGGTAAACTTTCATATTTATATTTATAACAAGCACAGCTTTAATATCACAACAAAATATCACCATCATTAATTAACTTATTTAAAAGTGAAATAAATATGTTCAAGCTTATGTTTATAACACCAAAGTATTATTTAGTAAATACATGTGATTGTTAGGTGTGTATATAGCTTTCCCTATTTTAAATTTAATATGAAATTTGATCTTTAGGTATCATTATAACATTTTTTTAGCTCTAAATAGGCTATCATTACCCAACCACTATTTTGAGTGATTTTATTCTTGAACGACTTATCAAATTTTAATTTGATTAAATTTAATAAAATGTATAAGAAATAACAAAATTTTAAATATTTTTTTATCATATCAATTTTAGTATATTTTTTCTTGACTTATTTTTAGGCGTAAACTCAGGTAAGGTTCAAGGGATTGAATCACAATCTTCATTTAAATGATTTATTTGGTCTTTTGCCCCTCCTAAAATATCAATTTATTATTTATTGGCCTAACTCCGCCCATGTTGGGTCAATTTACCTCCTCTCAAAAAAGAGGTTGGCTGTCTCTGCTTATTTTATATATACTAAAGAATCATATCAAGTTATGGTAAGTATTTTTATTTTAAAGACTTATACTTATTCAAAGTAGTATAATATTACTCTAAAATTTTGATAACATGTACCGCATCATATGTAGCCTGATTTAAATGAAAGATGATTTTGTTATTATTTATTATTATTATGTGCGTTCGCACAAATCTTAAAAAGATCTGACGGCTGACATAAATGAAGATACGGCAGATCGGGACCCACCAGAAGCAATTCAAGGGGCTCTTTTCTATCTGGCAGGTATCTGCACGTCGGAAAGGAGATAATCTAAAGACGAGCGAAATTTGTTGTCTAAAGTCTACTGGCGCAAAACTCACATAGATGAATCTATCGACATTCTTTTATCAAGCTGAGCGAACAATAAAAATCATCTGTTTCTAAAGCGGTTGGTCTGGAGTCTCCTAATCTGCTCTCCAATCATCACGGCCCAAAATATGGTTCGATTGGTTGCTGTCTCAAGCTCCCAGCACTTGGCCGCCCGACCCAAAATTCGATCAGAAGTCTTACCAGACTCCTTGCCTCATTCGACCAAGCATCATTTCAGAGATACATAATGTAATTAGATGTCATATGTTCATATAAGTCATGGCTCTTTTCATGAATAAAAGTTTATGATTCTACTGTTCATTGTTAAGTTATATGCTCTCTTCCTCTATCTCGTGCTCTATTTCTTAGGCATGTCTCCCAAACAATTTTGGATCCAGCACACACACACGCACAAAAACACACNTATATATATATATATATATATATATATATATATATATATAAGCCGAAGGTTATTAGACGAGCCCCGACCATCTTTAGTTGTGCTAACTATTCAAGTATCACACCCTATGACCACTTAAATTGACATCACTAAGACATTCAAATGCCCATAAATTATCATTCGATCAAGGAAAATATTTTGAGTCGTTCAATGGAGTGGTCTTGATTATGTTAGTATTTATTGAGGATGTCACTCTTAAAATTTATAATTAAAGCCTCGCTCTCTTCTTTAAGGAGGGAGAAGGTTGAAGAATCACTAAGCTCTTGATTTCGAACTCCACGTTTGTCTTCTCATCACCATAGTTTGACCGCTCCTACCCGATCACTGGAGTCGTCGTTATCGGATTGCCATCATCATAACATTGTTCCTCAACCATCACCATCGCTAACATCGGACCGCCATCTTCTGATCGTTGCTGTCAAACCATAGCCGTCGAGTCACCACCATCGTATGACCACCGCTACCGGCCATTGCCACAAGATCACTGCTATTGACGACGCCATCATTAGATTCTTTCGTCACATAATCTCTATTATTGATCTTCCTTCACTATAGTCGGGTTGCCACCACTTTCCCAACGTATTTTATGGAATGTAAAATCACTCTTTTTGTTTTCGTGTTGCCGGCACATGCTCAAATAAATATACTATTCAGTGGGGTTATATGAGGATAAGTTTAAAAATAACAAAATAAAAAAAAAGAAATAAAAAAAAAGAGGATTTGAAAGAATTGACGGGTAGTTAGATAATTTTTTAATGCATTAAAAAAAATTGTGAAAATGATATGAAAGAGATTTGCCCAGATTATTTTAATCATATTTTTTAATTAAGATAAATCTTAAAATTATAAATTAAATATTTACATACATGCCACTCACTTTCTCTGATGTGATGTTAAACATCTAGGTGGTATAAATGTAAAAATTAAAGTACGTGATAGTGTACAAATACATAGAAATGGGTGGTATGTATGTAAATGCCCCTAAGATGCACAACTTTGATACATGTCTTAAATAAAAATTGATGAGAATATAAAATTCATTTATGATATCGAAATGAATATTATAATTTTTAAAATATTAATATGTTTTAAATATAATAGTAATATCTTTTATATGATGGATAATAGTTTAAGATATAAAAAATTAAAACTATAAACTAATATTACTACAGATATTAATAATAAGGGACATTTACATACATACCACACAATTATTATGTATTTACGAATGTAACATCTAAACTTTGCTTTTGCAGTATAGAAAGGGGATGTCTGTAAATATTAAAATTTTGGTATTAGATATATAAAAACATAAACATTAAGCAATGTATGTAAATCTTCATATTAGACGTTAAGACATGTTCTAATAAAAGTTTCATCAAAATAATCTTATATTATATATAAAGAAAGGAGTAAAGTGTCAAAATAGTTTCCTAACTATTTACATGGGACTGTTTTAGCCTCGGAGTTTAGAGAAGTGTTAAAATAGTCTCCGACTATTAGGCTCAATTTAAAATAATTGGTAACTATTTTCGTACTACTGATATGGACATTCTCGTGGCGTAAATCGTCGACAAAACATGTTCGGACCTTATGTCCAAGGCCTGGATAGATATATTCTATCCTGGAAGCGCTCTGGTCGACAAAACATAGACGGTTCAGCCTCTTGAACTCATTTGAGACACATTTACGGTCTCTGCAGAGGTCTAAAGATCATGAACTGCTCACATTCTATCTGGAGGTCCCATGAGGCCCAGAACTCAATTGACGTGCTTCTCCGGAAGCTTAATTTTTCTAGGGCCCGACGTGACCACGCCTATTTAGCAGTGGACACACATAAACTGGGGGTGGCCACGCCAAGACCACCCCAAACAACCCAAATGAGCTATAACCAGCGTGACCATGCTGACCAAACAGAGCATACGATATAATTATGTCAGGCCTCGGGCGTCGCCACGCCAGACCCTTGTTTGCGACATTGTGAACAGTGGTGTGACCACACTCAAGCTCGGCATGGCCGCGTCGCCTGAACTTAGTTCGCGAAAATGGACGTGCGGTCTTCAGATTCTTGTCGGCAAGGCGGCCACGACCGCTGGTTCTTCCCCTATGGCCTGTTTTTGCACCTAAAAATGGCATGCAAGTTATTTTGGTTCTATGCCAAGTTGGGAAAGTGGCCTAGGGCCTTGGATCTTCTTCCTATTGTTGAATGACCCATGAGGAAGAGCTCATTTTCGCTAATCCTACACCAATTAGAGGATAAGAGAAGCTTGGGAGAAAGAGAGCCGAGGGAGAGCTTTCAAGGGGTTTTTTTGAGAGGATTCTTCTTCATCCTCAAGGAGAACGCGAGGAAGAACATTTTGCCCCATCTCCTTCCGTTTTGCAATCTTCTTCTTTGCCACCAATGATTTTCCGACGACTGTTTGATAAGAAGAGCTTCTTCTTAACTTTGGAGGAGGATTTTGACATTCTCATCATTCCAACTCTCCGACGATGAGAGCTTCCTCATATCTTTGGAAGAGGAAAAATCTCNAAGCTTGGGAGAAAGAGAGCCGAGGGAGAGCTTTCAAGGGGTTTTTTTGAGAGGATTCTTCTTCATCCTCAAAGAGAACGCGAGGAAGAACATTTTGCCCCATCTCCTTCTTCCGTTTTGCAATCTTCTTCTTTGCCACCAATGATTTTCCGACGACTGTCTGATAAGAAGAGCTTCTTCTTAACTTTGGAGAAGGAGGATTCTGACATTCTCATCATTCCAACTCTCCGACGAGGAGAGCTTCCTCATATCTTTGGAAGAGGAAAAATCTTTATCACTCTCTCTCGTGAGGAGAGCTTCCTTATATGAGAAGAAATACTTCGATCAACCGTCGCTTAAGTGAAGCTTCTCAAGCCGTTTGCATTTTTCTTTCTTAAAAGACCCTAGAAATAGTTTTTCTAGGTATTGTGGGTTTGGTCGCCCACACGGGGCCGATTTGACTTGCCACCCGGTAGCATCTGGCTTAATCGATCGTCTGTTATTGGATAGTCCAATTGGTCGAACGATATCAGCAGGCCCAACCATACACCTTTTGATTGCCCAGTTTTGTGATATCGTCCTGGGTTCGGTCCCCCGTGCTAGGCAAGTTGGTCGACCGACAATAGTCGACTCAACTATGCGCCCATTGATTGGACATTTATTTCCTAGAGGAAACCGTAGGTTAGGAAGATTTCATGGAGCACATTCCTAGCAAATTTGAGAGATTTCCCTATGAAGCCTTAGATCTATACCTGACATTTCCAACCCTCCTTAAAGGAGTTGAGATATTTGGAATTTGTGAAATAAGAAAAGCTTTGTAATTATCTCACTTCGCAAAATCATGAGGATTTATGGAATGGAAAAAGCTTTGTAGCTAGTACATTTCACAGCATTGTGCAGAGTTTCCTTTTTGGAAATCCAAAGGTGAAGCCCCTCACACGCCTCGCTAAAGAAGGAGGTGGTTATGCTGCATATTTAGGTATTAAACCCTAGGTACCTAAGCGAGAACGTTAGCATGACTATGACCCTTTATTGACCGTATTCACTCACATCATGTTGGGTTTGTATTACATTCTACACTTTGCATGTTACATCATACTTTGGCTCATTCGGCCACCACGACATGACCAGTCTTGTACTTTGGCCCGACTGGGCACCACTGCTCAATTAACCGATCACTTTGGTCTGATCAGTCGCCTCAGATCAGTTTACGAATAACTTTGTTCCAACCGACCGCTCTGGCCTGGTTAACCAGTTACTTAAGTTTGACCGGCTGCCCTGGCCTGGTCAACTCACCACGCCAGTTTGGCAGGCCGTCCCGACACAGTCGACTTATTACTTTGGCTTGACCGGTCGCCTTGGACTGATAGACCGGTCGGTTTGGTCCAACCGGCAGGCTCGACCCGGTTGATCAATAACTTTGGCCAACTAAGTTTTTTGGTCGTGTTTCCTCAGCTTGACCACTCAGGTCAACCTAGCGAGTCAAATAAGTGATTTTATTTGCATAGTGCATGGCTTACAAGTACATTAGTACTGATTGCATGACCTTCAATTAGCACATTGGTCACTAGCACTCTAGTCGTGCACCTTTGACAGAATACCCTCATATGCTCGTGACGAGTATTTGTGCCTCTCAGCAGCACATTACTCTATATATCTGCTTTGTTATATCCTTATGTCACTTAGCACCATATCTCAAGTGGTTCGCACTTACACTCGTGCATTTCTGCACGATTATCTCGCATGACATTTTGTATGTATATGACTAGTATGCTTGAAGTTGTGTGCATTTGAATTTGTGTGCTTATGCACCTATCGTACACATTCACACATCATGCGACCGAACAACTTGCCTATCAAGAATTCCCGATGTGTAATTCTTTACAGTGAGAATTACTTCACCTTTTTTTGTTACGACATCGCATCAGACTATCATAGGTCTCTCTCTGGGTCACTGACTTTATGACATACACACCATTTCGACTCACTACACCCCATGCACAATCAACTTTTTGGGTCATTGCCTCCACGATACACCCATCTTCCGGGCCGCTGACTACACGACATGCATGCTCTTTTTGGGTCACTACCTCCACAATATACCAATCTTTCAGGCCACTGCCTTCATGGCACGCTCACCCTTTCGAGTCCCTGCCTCCACGACACACCCATCTTCGAGTCAGTGCCTCCACGACATGCCCCACCCTTCTAGGTCATTGCCTCTACAATACACCCATTCCTTTGAGCTGCTGCCTCTATAGTACGCTTGTTCCTGAGTCATTGCCTCCACAACACACCCACTCCTTTAAGTCAGTGCCTCAACGACACATATGTTCTTGATTCATTGCCTCCACAACACACCCACTTCTTTGGGCTGCTACCTCCACGACACACATACTCCTAATTCATAACCTCCATGGTACACTCCTCACCACTTTTATCATATGATTATTTGCATTTGCACTTACATACGTGCATTATAGCGAGTCAGGCTAAATAGGCGAGCGAACACATGTTGGTTGCAATGCTTTAACAAACTTTGATTTTCAGTTCGGTCTTGGCGAGTAATGCGAGTTAAAGCATTCTGTGTGACACCCTTTAAATCCCTTGAATCTTTAGGACGGGTCGATGTGAAGACCATGTTAAAGTCATACGAACCCGGAGAATTAACAATATGCACTTAGATGCTGGTTAGGATTCTTCTCGTTAGATGTTGTGTTAGGCAAGGACAAGGGTGTCATGTAGTATTTTTTATGCCTTTGACTATTGTTCTTTGTCGACTTGTTTGCTTTAGCCATGTGCCACTGTTGTGTTTTTTTGTGTATTTTTATGTATGTTGTTTTGGTATGCGTGATAGTATGTTAAGGTGACCTTTTGTATGGAGTCATGTCATATATATGCACACATGTATAATAAAATGGGATTCATGTGATGATTTAAAAGCTAACATTTGCTTGCAGTCGCTGCTTGGCTCCCCCACCAAGCATGTCCCATACACGTTTCATGCTTGTTTGGCTTTTCCGCTCACATTTTCTTTGTGTAGATCAAATCCTTTTTTTATCTTCCCTGATATACTTTCTAGAATCATAGGGAGATTCATATACTAGATATTAGGTACGAGCACGGGTTTCAAGGTTCCAGATGAATCAAACAACGTGACGGAGACCAGGAGCAGCAGACTCGTGTCTCATACTTTAACTTAAAATATCATTCCTATATATAGTTAGGACTAGGTGTGTACTTATGTAACGTTTGATCACCTTTTTCTTTTCTGGAATATGTTGTCGACTTAGTGACACCGACCTTTACTATATTTGGCTTGTTTTTCTTGCTTTTCTTGCATTCCTGCATGCTTTGATTGTTTTCATTGTTTTTTTTTTTAATTTTTGAGATTTTACAAAAATTACAATTTAGGGTCTTCTAAAGACCTCAAATTTATAAATTTTCTAACTAAAAAAATCCAAATAAAAAAATTCAAGACTATTAAAATTTATGATTAGAAGATTCAACATTTTAAAATCTCTCTTTTAATTTCCTACATGGTTTTTGGGTCAGTTTTAAAATGGGTTGCATAGCATGGGCATATCCCAAGTCATACTAACAGAGCCTTCATGCTTCAAACTTGAATAAACAACTGCATCATTTGAATGTTCTGAGGAGAAGCCCCCATGTTTTTTCAACCTGATTGACCCAACATAAGTTTCTACTCATGTGGTAGATTAACACGCTTAGGTCGTTAGAACACTCCCAGACCCAGACGGGGTGTAAGTCTTTATTTTGGGAACATTTTCAGCTTTATAGTTGAACCTCTCTTTCACTTTCTTTCCAGCGACATCCTCGCCACTTTGGCGAGTATAAGTCTCACCTCTTAGAGCTTCACCTGATAGTTATAAGAAAGGGTTTTGTTTATTTAACATAAGGGATACCGAGTTTACTACGGATAACACAATTCAACAATTACTGATCAGAGATCCTGGTTCTTTAGGAGATTGTCGGTAGGTTGTACTTAACCAAAGGAAAATATGTTGAGATTTTCATACCTATTTTATACTGTTTTTGATGATATTGCACTTTTAAAGAAAAATATGTTGAGATTTTCATACCTATTTTATACTAATATTGATGATATTGCACTTTAAAAAAGGCTATTTTTGATATTTTGTTGCAGGTATGTTGAATTATGGTCATTGGAGCAAAAATATGAAAAAAGAGCAAACTTGGAGCAAAAAGGACCAAAATATGAAGATTTGAACTAGGGCCCCGATGTCGGGTTTTTCCTGAGAGTCCAGAATCAATTATTCTAGAAGGCCGCCGATGGCGAGAACGACGGTTCTCTTAACAGATGCATTGAATGTGGACGATTTTTGAAAGGACGCTTAGGTAACTCTTAGAAAACTTNTCCTCGCCACTTTGGCGAGTATAAGTCTCACCTCTTAGAGCTTCACCTGATAGTTATAAGAAAGGGTTTTGTTTATTTAACATAAGGGATACCGAGTTTACTACGGATGACACAATTCAACAATTACTGATCAGAGATCCTGGTTCTTTAGGAGATTGTCGGTAGGTTGTACTTGACCAAAGAAAAATATGTTGAGATTTTCAAACCTATTTTATACTAATATTGATGATATTGCACTTTAAAAAAGGGTATTTTTGATATTTTGTTGCAGGTATGTTGAATTATGGTCATTGGAGCAAAAAGATGAAAAAGGAGCAAATTTGGGCAAAAAGGACCAAAATATGAAGATTTGAACTAGGGCCCCGATGTCGGGTTTTTCCTGAGAGTCCAGAATCAATTATTCTAGAAGGCCGCCGACGGCGCCATCGAGGCCGCCGATGGCGAGAACGACGGTTCTCTCAACAGATGCATTGAATGTGGACGATTTTTGAAAGGACGCTTAGGTAACTCTTAGAAAACTCNTATATATATATATATATATATATATATATATATATATATATATATATATATATATATATATTATAATTAAAAAAAAAAGGTGAAATCAATATTTGCCCGACCACCACCATTGTTGATGTCAAACTAAGTCGTCGGGTCACCGCCATTGTATGACCACCGCTACCCGGCCATTGTCATTGGATCACCACTATTGACAACGCCAGCATTACATTTTTTCGTCACACAACCTCTATTATTGATCTTCCTTCACTATAGCCGGGTTGCCACCACTTTCCCAACGTATTTTGTCACTCTCCTAACGAAACTTATATTGATAACCCCCACTTGTACTAATATTGCTTCCAACTATTTAAGAGCTACTAAAATCTTGTAACTCACAAATGCATGATGGATCAATTCTGCTGGACTAACACTCGTGATTTTTACCCCCGTGGGATTTCTATGTAAAAATTCATGTTATTTTCTCCGTTAGTCTTTTCTTATGCGTCGAATCTTCAAAAACACTGGGACTTTAGAACATAGCTCTATCACTTCAAATTTAATAGCACAACAATTACTAATAAAGTAATTATTAGCATACATATTATTTTCCTCTCATGTATTAATATAATTATATAGGAAATAATTAATATTTCTTATGATAAATTTACTTTTTTAATATATAGATGAACTCATTTATAAAAAAATGGAATAATTTAATTCTTATAGAGTCATTAAAGCATTGTAGTTATTGGACACTCAAATATATAGCCTAATTCGACATACATAAAACATTTAATAGCATTTACAATAAAATATCATGTGACCTAGTTTTATTTGAACATGAATAAGGCACCATCAACATGGTGTAATCTTATTTCATTTAATGAAGGTAGAATAATCATAATAACTTATAAGAGCCCCATAACCCAGAAGAAATCAGCATAATAATAATAATAAATTAATATAGATATAGATAAATGTCACAAATATTTAATCTATGTATTACAGTTAGCTTAAAACATGAGAAAATTTATTGTATCAGGAGTCCTGATGTAATTTTTGCATCATAACTTCAATCAGGACCTGCCGCATGTACGGGCAGACCCGCCGTAATAAAAAAAAAAAATTAATTCAATACATGGGTGGGCCAGCCTGGACACTTGACACTTGAGAGGGTCTGAGGACGTCTGATGCAATAATTTTTTCCTTAAATCACTTCAATACGGGAGTAAATATAAATTACCGGATCATCTTCTCACCCACTTGCAAAAAAAAAAAAAAAAAAAAAAAAAAAAAANAAAAAAAAAAAAAAAAAAAAAAAAAAAAAAAAAAAAAAACAAATTGTGATTTGTGACTATTCCTTACATAAATAATTTCTTGTGCCCCTATTTTTTGGAATGTAAAATTGGTCTCTTTTTTCGTGTTGCCGGCACATGCTCAAATAAATATACTATTAAGTGGGGTTATATGAGGGTAAGTTTAAAAATAACAAAATAAATAAATAAATAAATAAATAAAAAGAGGATTAAAGGTGACCTCTATAAGGACTTGACGGGTAGTTAGATAATTTTTTATTGTGAAAATGATATGAAAGAGATTTGCCCAGATTATTTTAATCATATTTTTTAATAAAGATAGATCTTTAAATTATAAATTAACTCTTGAAATATTTACATACATGCCACTCAATTTCTCTGATGTGATGTTAAAAATCTAGGTGGTATAAATGTAAAAAATTAAAGTGCGATGGATGTATGAATACATAGAAATGGGTGGTATGTATGTAAATGCCCCTTTATTGCAAGGTGAACAACTATAAACTAATATCACAACAGATATTAATAATAAGGGGCATTTACATACTTACCACCCAATTATTATGTATTTACAGATGTAGCATCTAAACTTTGCTTTTACAGAATATTACCCAAATTTTTCATATATATTCAAAAATTTCATTATCTTAATTTTACATGTAGAGGAAAGTAAGGGGATATGTCTGTAAAAATTAAAATTTTGGTATTAGATATATAAAAACATACACATCAAGCAATGTATGTAAAACTCCATATTAGATGTTAAGACGTATTCTAATAAAAGTTTGATCAAAATAATCTTATATTATATATAATGAAAGGAGTAAAGTGTCAAAATGGTTTCCTGACTACTTACATGAGACAGTTTTAGTCTCGCAGTTTAGAGGAGTGCACAAATAGCCCTCGACTATTTAAATTGGGGCTGAAATAGTCCCCATGGAGGACAATTAGAGCTCAATTTTAAAATAGTAGAAAACTATTTTGACACTTCTTTAAACTCCAGGACTAAAACAATGCTATGTACATAGTCGGATGACTATTTTGGCACTTTACTCATAATGAAAACGAAGTAGGAGGAGCCTCCCCTTCTTTCACATAATAATCACTATTTATAAGGGTTGACATTTCCTGAAAGGGAGTGTCGTATCATTCCATTATGAATCCTTTCATAGTTCCAAGTGGTTCCCACAAGGTTTCAGTTGAAAGCGATCACCGCCGGTCGTGTAAAATTTGAGAGAGGCTATTGGCATCGATTTTTGATGTGACATACATGGGACATCCTCGCTGAGTGCACGACACTGTAATCGGGGTCTGCATCATCATATATGTGCCCCGAGTCGATCATGGCCAAGCCAACATTCCTTCTTGTATCCTCCAGGTTAACAGTCGCCAATGTGACACATGGTCGTATCATGCTGGTGTGGACATTCTCGTGGCGTTGACCGTCAACTAGAGTACCCCACACCATGTTCGAACCTTAAGTTCAAGGCCCAGATAGACATATTCAATCTTAGAACTGCTCTACTCGACGATACGTAGATGGTTTGGCCACTCAATCTCTTTTGAGATGCATTTACGATCTCTACGGAAGTTTAAAGATCATAAATTGTTCACATTCTTGTCATTTGGATGTCCCATGAGGCGCGAAACCCCATTGGCAAGCTTCTTCAAAAGCTCGATTTTTTTAAGGTCCAATGTGACCACCCCTAAACCGGGAGTGGCCACGCCAAGGCCACCCCAAACAACCCAAATGAGCTATAGTCAGCGTGACCACACCGACCAAACAGAGCATACGACTTAATTATGTCAGGCCTCGGGTGTTGCCACATCGGGCCCTTGTTTGCGACATTGTGAACAGTGGTGTGACCACACTCAAGCTCGTCATGGTCACATCACCTGAACTTAGTTCGCGAAAATGAACGTTCGGTCTTTGGATTCTTGTCGGTAAGGCTGCCACAACTGCCGGTCCTTCCCTTATGGCCTGATTTTGCACCTAAAAATGGCATGCGAGATATTTTGGTTCAATGTTAAATTGGGAAAGTGGCCTAGGACCCTTGGATCTTCTTCCTATTGCTGAATGACCCACGAGGAAGAGCTCATTTTCGCTAATCCTACACCAATTAGAGCATAAGAGAAGCTTGGGAGAAAGAGAGCCGAGGGTGAGCTTTCAAGGGGTTTTCTTGAGAGGATTCTTCTTCATCCTCAAAGAGAAGGTGAGGAAGAACATTTTTCTCGATCTCCTTCTTCCGTTTCACAGTCTTCTTCTTTGCCTCCGATGATTCTCCGACGACTCCCTGATAAGGAGAGCTTCTTCTTAACTTTGGAGAAGGAGGATTCTGACATTCTCATCATTCCAACTTTTCGATGAGGAGAGCTTCCTCATCTCTTTGGAAGAGGAAAAATCTCTATCACTCTCTACGGTGAGGAGAGCTCCTTATATGAGAAGAAATGCTTCAATCAACTATCGCTTAAGTGAAACACCTCAAGGCCTTTGCATTTTTCTTCCTTAGAAGACCCTAGAAATAGTTTTTCTAGGTGTTGTGGGTTTGGTCACCCACACGAGGCCAATCTGACTTGCCACCCGGTAGCATCCCACTTAATTGATTGCCTGCTATTGGATAGTCCAATCGGTCGAACGATATCAGCTGGCCCAACCATACACCTTTTGATTGACCAGTTCTGTGATATCGTCCTGGGTTTGGTACCCCATGCTAGGCAAGTTGGTCGACCGACACTAGTTGACTCAACTATGCGCCCATTGATTGGACATTTATTTTTTAGAGGAAACCATAGATTAGGAAGATTTCATGGAGCATATTCCTAGCGAATCTGAGAGATTCCCCTATGAAGCCTTAGATCTATACCTAAGCTGGTCATAATCCTAATTTCCCTTTGCTTTGACTATCCTTAAAGGAGTTGAGATATTTGGAATTTGTGAAATAAGAAAATCTTTGTAACTACCTCACTTCGCAAAATCATGAGGAGTTGTGCAAGGAAAAAAGCTTTGTAGCTAGTCCATTTCACACCATTGTGCAGAGTTTCTTTTTTGAAAATCCAAAGGTGAAGCTCCCCACACGCCTCGCTAAAGAAGGAGGTGGTTATGCTGCATATTTATGTGTTAAACCATAGGTAGCGAGAACGTTAGCATTACTATGACCCTTTATCAATCGTATTCACTTATATCATGTTGGGTTTGTATTACATCCTACACTTTGCATGTTACATCGCACTTTGGCTCATTCGACCACCACAACACATACTTTGGCCCGATTGGATGCCCCTGCTCAGTTGACCAATCACTTTGGTCTGATCAATCGCCTCAGATTAGTTGACGAATAACTTTGGTCCCAACCGACCGCCCTGGCCTGGTCAACCAGTTACTTAAATTTGACTGGCTGCCCTTGCCTGGTTAACTCACCACACCGGTCAGACTGGCCGTCCCGACACGGTCGAATGACCACTTTGGCTTGACCGGTCGCCTCGAACTGATAGACCGATCGATTTGGTCCAACCGGCAGCCCCGACTCGATTGACCAATAACTTTGGCCAAGTCGGCCACCTTAGCTCGACTAAGTCTTTTGGCCATGTTTCCTCAAGTTGACCACCCAAGTCAACCTAGTGAGTCAAACAACTGATTTCATCTGCATAGTGCGTGGCTTACAAGTGCATTAGTACTGATTGCATGACCTTGCATTAACACATTGGTCACTAGCACTCTAGTCATGCACCTTTGAGAGCAAACCCTCATATGCTCATGGCGAGTATTTGTGCCTCCCAGTAGCACATTACTCTATATATCTGCTTTACGATATCCTTATGTCACTTAGCATGATGTCTCAAGTGGTTCGCACTTACATTCGTGCATGTCTGCATGATTATCTTGCATGACATTTTGTATGTATATGACTAGTGTGCTTGAAGTTGTGTGCATTTGAATTTGTGCTCTCATGCACTTGTCCTACACATTCATACATCATTTGACCAGACAACTTGCCTATTAAGCATTCCTGATCTGTAATTCTCCTCAATGAGAATTACTTCACCTTTTTTTCTTACGACACCGCATCAGACTGTTGTAGGTTTCTCTCTAGGTCGCTTCCTCCATGACATACACACCATTTCAACTCACCACACCCCATGTACACTCAACCTTTTGGGTCAATGCCTCCACGATATACCCATCTTCCGGTCCGCTGACTCAATGACGTGCACACTCTTTTTGGGTCATTACCTCCACAGTATACCAATCTTTCAGGCCACTGCCTTCATGACACGCTCACTTTTTCGGGTCACTGCCTCCACAACACACACATCTTCGGGTCAGTGCCTCTACGACATGCCCCACCCTTCTAGGTCATTGCTTCTACAGCACACCTCTATGGAACACTCGTTCTCGAGTCATTTCCTCCACAACACACCCACTTCTTTGAGTCAGTGCCTCAACGACACATCCATTCTTGATTCACTGCCTTCACAACACACCCACTTTTTTGGGCTGCTGCGTCCAGGACACACGTGCTCCTGATTCACAACCTCCATGGTACACTCCTCACCACTTTAATCATATGATTATTTGCATTTGCACTTGCATGCATGCATGAGGCTCAATAGGCGAGTGAACACATGTTGGTTGCAATACTTTAACGAACTTTGATTTTCAGTTTGATCTTGGCGAGTAATACGATTTAAAGCATTCTGTGTGATGCCCTTTAAATCCTTTAAATTTTTAGGACGAGTCGATGTGAAGACCCTGTTAAAGTCATACGTACCCGGAGAATTTACAATATGCACTTAGATGTTGGTTAGTATACTTCTCGTTAGATGTTGTGTTAGGCAAGGAGTAGGGTGACATGTAGTATTTTTTATGCCTTCGACTATTGTTCTTTGTCGGCTTGTTTGCTCTAGCCATGTGTCACTGTTGTGTTTTTTTGGTGTGTTTGTATGTTTGTTGTTTTGGCATGCGTGATAGTATGTTAAGACGGTCTTTTGTATGGAGTCATGACATATATATGCACACATGTATAATAAAATGGGATGCATATGATGATTTAAATGCTAACATTTGCTTGCAGTCACTGCTTGGCTCCCCCACCAAGCATGTCCCAGACACATTTCATGCTTGTTTGGCTTTTCCACTCACAATTTGTTTGTGCAGATCAATTTTTTTTTTATCTTCCGTACTTTCCAGAATCCTATGGAGAGTCCTATATTAGAAATTAGGTACGAGCACGGATTCCAAGGCGCCAGATGAATCAAACCACGTGATGGACTCGTGTCTCGTACTTTAACTTTAAATCTCATTTTTATATATAGTTGGGATTAGGTGTGTACTTATGTAATGTCTGACTGCATTTTTTTTGGAATATGTTGTGTTAGTGGCACCGACCTTTGCTATATTTAGCTTGTTTTTCCTGTTTTTCTTGCAAGCCTACATGCTTTGATTGTTTTCATTGTTTTTTTTTATTATTATTGTTTGAGATTTTACAAAAATTACAATTTAGGGTCTTCTAAGGACCTCAACTTTATAAATTTTCTAACTAAAAAAATCCAAATAAAAAAATTCAAGACTACATTTTAAAATCTCTCTTTTAATTTCTTGCATGGCTTTTGGGTCAATTTTAAAAAGGGATGCATAGTATAGGCATATCCTAAGTCATACTAACAGGGCCTTCATGCTTAAAACATGAATAAACAACTACATCATTTGCATGTTCTGAGGAGAAGCCCCCATGTTTTTTCAACCTGACTGGCTCAGCATAAGTTTCTACTCATGTGGTTGATAAGCACACTTAGGTCATTAGAACACTCCCAGACCCATATGGGTTGTAAGTCTTTGTTTCGGGAGCATTTTCAGCTTTGTAGTTGAATCTCTCTTTCACTTCCTTTCCAGCGACATCCTCGCCATTTTGGCGGGTATAAGTCCCACCTTATAGAGCTTCACATGATAGTCATATGAAAAGGTTTCGTTTATTTAACATTAGGGCTACCGAGGTTCTCACGGATGGCACAATTCAACGATTACTGATCGGGGATCTTATTTCTTTAGGAGATTGTCGGTAGGTTGTACTCTTCTACCAAGATGTGATCATTAGCAAGCTCTAATAGTTCTGTCAAAATCTTTGATTGTTGTAGTTTTAAGGTGAATCGAAAAGGACATTCTCGCAGCCCCTTAACGAGGGTCCTTGTGTGCAACCATGAGTTCCAATTCTCGTATCTCTAGTATTTTCCTATTGAATTGTGTCATAGATATGTGCAATGATTCTTGGTGCTTTTGTTGCAACTATAACAATACCTGAGAATTCTTTCGAGGATTTTGTGCTCTTGCGAATTGTTTTATGGAAATCCCTTTAAAATCTATGAAAGTAATCACTCCGGATGACATACTACTAAACCATCTAAGGGCGGACTCATTTAGAGACCTAAAGAAGAGTTGACATTTTAGTTTGTCCTTCACTCTTAATTGAAATACCATTGACCTATAAGAAGGTGTTGTGATCGGTCTAATAAAACTTCCCTTGATATGAATTTAGAGTTGGAAATTTGAAACGTTTAAGCTCCTCAACCTGAGAGATTTGTTGAGAGAAAGCATTATGAGGAGGGACCAATCATTAGACATTCGTGACCCCCATTTTTTTTGGACCTAGGATGCAGATTCGGCGTTGTCAAGATGATACGTCTCATAGCTCATGCTTGGTGTCTGGGATGGAACCCTTCAACATTTGGGTCAGCTCTTTGGTGTGCAGAAACTACTGGTTACGGCAATGAACTTGCTCTTTGCATAAGTGTTTCTCGGATTATCTTCCTCATTTGATCTTTAAGCTCTTGGATTTGTTGGGTTACAAATCTATGATGAACTCCATTTATGTTATGTTCCACACTCACCGCACTGTTTAAGATGTTTACTCATATTTGTCATCGGATCACACATAAGAAATAGAACATGCGCACGAAAAAATAAAGATAATGATGTAAGGAAAAGACAGATTTTAGTAGAGATTTGACAAAGATTCATTAATAAAAGAAAAGGAAATAGAACGAGCCTCCACTTCCTTCGTAAAATATTTCATATTTATAAGGGTTGCATTTCCTAAAAAGGCACGTTGTATTATTCTATCACGAATCCCGCCAAGGTTCTAGGTGGCCCCCACAATGTTTCATTTCAAGAACTCGCCAGTGGTGGTGTAAAATTAGAGAGATATGGCCTCAAAACATCGAGAGTTCTATTACTTTCACCTAGAACATATTTTTGGGCACTTAAGTCATGAATTGTCTGCTTTGAATTGCCTGATTATGGGACTTGTGGCCTTGATCATTAAATAAGGAACACCTGCCCCAGTTGGTTGGTTCTCCTAGACCTCCTGCTCCATCGACTGGCCTAGCATGTACGATCAAGTCATTTACCTCCTGACTTAGTCGTGATCGCTCAGCCTTAAATCCACTCCACTTTAGATCGGTCGCCTAAGGATGTGATATTCTAATTAGGCGATCTGCAATGTCGTCCCATCTCCTCAATGCTTGAAGATCCCCCTTGACATCTGTCAGTGATGCCTCTCAAACAACGTCTGTGATCATCTCCCGATTGCTTACATTCATTCGATCAGGTTCGTTGTCTTTATGATTAGCCCCCTGGGTTAGTTTCTATCTATAACAAAAGAAAATATTAAAAGTTAAAAGTTGAACAATTCAAAGAAAAATATACAACGTATTGTTCACCAAAAAAAAAATAATAATAATAAAACACCTTGAAAAAATAAAATAAAAATGTAANTGGTCCGCCGGACCATCGGCTTCAATTGGGGTCCGGCAGCCGTATCCACCTCCATCTGGCGCGGCGTTCGTCTCCGCCATGTGTTGAAGCGCTGCGGCATCATGAAGGCTCGCAACGGCGCGCTTAACGTCTGTTTTGAAGGAGCGGAGGAGCTTCCCGGCGGCAAGTATGGGACTAGTTTGAACAGGGAAGTGGCGATGGATAGGAGTAGGGATATTATGATTGCATACATGCAGAACGGGGAGCTTCTGAAGCCCGACCATGGCTTCCCGGTTCGGATGATTATGCCANCCGGCAAACACCCCTTCAATTCCGACCCCCCTCTCCCCCTCCTTATCTCCCACGGCTTCCTCCCCCCTGTTCCCATCCACTACGTCCGCAACCACGGCCCTGTCCCTACAACCACCTGGTCCTCCTGGACAATCCACATCTCCGGCCTCCTCAAACACCCCACCCTCCTCACCATGGACTCCCTCCTCCACGATTTCCCCTCTTTCGAAATCCCCGTCACCCTCGTCTGCGCCGGCAACCGCCGCAAGGAACAGAACATGGTCCGCCGGACCATCGGCTTCAATTGGGGTCCGGCGGCCGTATCCACCTCAGTCTGGCGCGGCGTTCGTCTCCGCCATGTGTTAAAGCGCTGCGGCATCATGAAGGCTCACGACGGCGCGCTTAACGTCTGTTTTGAAGGAGCGGAGGAGCTTCCCGGCGGCAAGTATGGGACCAGTTTGAACAGGGAAGTGGCGATGGATAGGAGTAGGGATATTATGATTGCTTACATGCAGAACGGGGAGCTTCTGAAGCCCGACCATGGCTTCCCGGTTCGGATGATTATGCCGGGTTTTATTGGAGGGAGAATGGTTAAGTGGCTGAAGAGGATTGTGGTGACGACGAAGGAGTCTGAGAGCTATTACCATTACAGGGATAATCGGGTTCTGCCTTCTCATGTGGATGCGGAGCTTGCTGATGCCCAAGGTAATTATGTAACTAAATTGTTTGTTTATTTAATTGGGTCATTTGCATATATACCACACATTTTTTTTTTATGTATTTACATATCTAAGCAAATCCTTAATGATTAATATCATATAAACAATATCACCCTAACGGGGAAATATAAGTTTCGTCTTACATGAAATCTCACGTCATTATTCGTTGTCCTAGCCCCTCCTACATTAGATCCAAGGGAGCAGTTTGCTCAACTCAAAAAAAAGATCAGTTCTGCCTTGACCCTCGCTATTTTTTTAAAACAATATACACTTTCATTAAAAAAAAAATTATGACATCGAAATATTATGGGTGTTAGAATGTTAGATATGTAAATGCATAAGAATTAAGAATGAGTGAAACGCCAAAATAATCCTTGACTATTTACTCGGGGAAATTTTACTCTCAGAGTTTATAGAATTGTCAAATTGATAACTAGACTCTTTAAATTAGGGTTAAAATAGCACATATGGAGGATTGTTAGCGCTCTAATTTAATAAACTGTGACTATTTTGACACTTCTATAAATTTTGAAATTAGACTAGTGTGATAAGTATGCAAATTTTCCGATTTAATTAATTAAGTAAAGAGTCAAAATATTTCCAAACTATTTATGTGAAGTCTTTTTAATTTCAAAATTTATAAATGTGTCAAAATAATAGGGACTATTTCAGCCTTAATTTAAAAAATATAGGAACTAATTTGACACTTTTATAAAATTTATGATTAAAATGACTTTATANAATGAGTGAATGCCAAAATAATCCTTGACTATTTACATGAGGAAATTTTACTCTCAGAGTTTATAGAATTGTAAAATTGATAGCTAGACTCTTTAAACTAGGGTTAAAATAGCACTTATGGAGGATTGTTAGCGCTCCAATTTAATAAACTGTGACTAATTTGACACTTCTATAAAATTTAAAATTAGAATAGTGTGTTGAGTATGCAAAATTTCCCATTTAATTAATTAAGTAAAGAGCCAAAATATTTCCAGACTATTTATGTGAAGTCTTTTTAATCTCAGAATTTATAGGCGTGTCAAAATAATAATAGTCATCAGCCCTAATTTAAAAAATATAGGAACTAATTTGACACTTATAAAATTTGTGATTAAAATGGCCTTATGTAAATAGTGGGGATTAATTAGCCCTTTAATCTTAATTAATTAGTGGTATTGAGTTTGAGAAAATTAATTATTTATTTATTGGATTAATTATTTTGAAGGATGGTGGTACAAGCCGGAGTATATTATAAATGAGCTCAACATAAATTCGGTAATTACATCGCCGGAACATGGCGAGATTCTGCAGTTAAGTTCGGTGGCCACACAGCAGGCATATTCAGTGAGAGGCTATGCTTATTCGGGTACGCCATACTGACACAAATTTATTTTAATAAAATTTTTTGCAGATATGCCACATATTTCTTATAGATTTGCATTTTGAAGGCCTAAATCTTGATATTTATATTTATGACATTTTGTTATCTATGGTTTATTTCACTTTAAAAAAAGGAAGATTAGCATACATAACCGCTCAATTCTCATGCATTTACATCTCCATCAATTGGTAATGTAAAAACCTACCATTATTTTAACTAACCAATCTTTGTGTGGCTAACTACCATTATTTCACCAAACATTATCATAATATCAACACGACCGTGGTCGTACATGTATAATATGTGTGTTTGGAAAAAAATATTACGTATAAATGTTGCACGTCTGGAGGTCTAATCAGAAGAGAATATGTCGGTACAAATTCAAGTATGTGGTGATATGATATCTAGTGATAGAAAGTGCAGAAATCCCGATATAATTTATTTTCGTGCACAATAAAACCAATCATCAAACTCTACTTANATCTTTGTGTGGCTAACTACCATTATTTCACCAAACATTATCATAATATCAACACGACTGTAGTCGTACATGAATAGTATGTGTGCATGGAAAAAAAATATTACGTATAAATGGTGCACTTTTGGAGGTCTATTCACAAGAGATTATGTCGGTGCAAATTCAAGTATGTGGTGATATGATCTCTAGTGATAGAAAGTGCAGAAATCCTGATATAATTTTTTTTCATGCGCAATTAGACCAATCATCAAACTCTACTTGGCTCGTATTATTTCAAAGAGAAAAATTATGAGCCTACTCTGTAGTATGTTCAGGGATGTATTATACTCGAACTATAAAAAAAATTATTATAGATATTTAATTAAGAGTAAAATAAATCTAAAATATTATACTTTAAATATAAGAATTTTATTTATCCTATGGGCTAAGATATTAACTCTAGACCCAAAATTTATTTACCTTGATCTCTTTCTTCTTTTATGAACCCTTCCTAGAGATGAAGATCGTTTTGAGAATGTTTCTTTTTTTATTTCAAAGAATCCCGTAGAAAATTTTATTCCAATAAAGAGAAGGTTACATGGTTTGTGACTGGCAGTTTCACCAAAAAAAAAACCGTCAGTCACTAAGTACAACTCACACAAAAAAATCTAAAAAATATTATCACATCGAATATACGGAGTTTCTAAACAATCTCCATAAATAAGAATAGAAAACTCATGAGGTACTCTAACTGAGAATATGAACTTGTTTCTCCAATCCACGCTTAGCAGCCCAATTTGCACATTGGATTCTTTCACGATACGTAAATAGCCAATTAACCTGCACAATCTTAAGGAGAGCAAATATATATATTTTTTTCCATTTGAATAATAAGACTCCAAGAATATGTTTTCTTCTTAGTACAATAGTTCCAAAGAATCCATCTCAATATCAATCAAATGTTAACCACAATTAACGGCTAAAGTTAATGCAACTATAATGGCTTCAGCTTCAAAAAAAAATAGGAGATACAACAATAGTAGGAGCAGAAAACCAGAAACACATTTTCTTTCAAAATTACGACACACTCCACTAATTCCAGCAAAAAAAAAAAATTATTCCAACTTCCATCAATATTAATTTTAAGAAGGTCACACAGTTTTATTCTACTGAATTAAATTAGTAACATGTTTACAATAAGAAGAAATATCTATATTACTTCTAGCAAAGATGCTTCTTAATTTCATACCCAACGGTTTTTTAAAATTACCAAAACGAAGTATATTATAAATAAAACTAGTAATGAAGATAAAGCATGAATGAGTAGTAACCAAATTGTCATTATGTTTAGATTTTTTCTTAGCAAACCAAAGGTACCAACAAACAATAATAGGAATAGAGGTAAGAAAAATATTCTCACAAACATATCTCCAAAAGTTAAAAAAACCATTGATCGAAAAATTAGTGACATCATTCGACATATCACAAAAAGTGAAAACATTATTCCAAACCTCCTTAGCATTTGTGTAAGAAATAAAAATATGCTCCAAATTATCTTCCGCTTGTTTACAAAGAAAACATCAAGAAGGAAAATGTAAACCTTTTAATTTAAGAATATCATCAGTAGGTAAGATGCGATGAAAAAGCCTCCAATTGAAAAATGACTGAGAAGGCTTAATAAAAGAATTCCAAGCCCAAGATAAATCAAAACCATTGGAATAAGATAATGATTTAGCAAAACTTTTAGAAATCGAAACTCCATAATTACCTTTAATATTGATAATATCAATATCATTAGTAATAGAAAATTTTTAAATAAGAATTGATTGATCCTTCCCAATTAAACTACAACGTTTAAGAAAATCCCAATGACAAGAGTTATTAATAGAAAAATTAATATCGAAAGAACCCAAATTCGAATTAGCCAAAGGATCGTCTTCTATCCACCAATCATACCAAAAACTACAATTTCTTTCACCGACATCCCAACAAATGAAATCTTCAGTAATACGAGTAATTTTAAGCATTTCTTTCCAAATAAAAGAATCATTAGATTTAGAAGTAACAGAAAGGGGATGAGAGTTACCACAATATTTAATCCTCAATAAATTGGACCAAATAGAGTTGCCTTTACGAAAATGAAACCAAAGCTTCATGTAGTTGATGGGCATAGAATCTGTAATGCTTCTAAATCTCAAACCTCTATTATGAATTGGTTTGCACATTTTCTTCCAACTCATCGAATGAAGTTTAGAATCTTTACCAGCCCAAAGAAATTTATTAAAACTACTCTCAATTTTTTTATTTAAACAATTAGGAATTGTCATGAAAAGTAGTGTATATAAAGGTAAAAAAGTAATAATACTTTTAAGAAGAGTAATCTTACCACCAAAAGATAGAAGAAGGTACATGATTCTGTTATTGATCTTTTCAATAAAATTATCAAAAAGATGAACTTTTCTTTTACCTTTATCTAGATTGAAGCTTAGATAAGTAAAAGGCAAATTCCCTTTATTGCACTTGGTGAAGTCCTCGATCCAATTCTTCTTGATACTAGAAATTTTCTTGGAACAATAGAAATAACATTTATTCATATTGAAAAACATACCTGAAATGTTTTGAAAAATATCAAATGCATCCCAAAGTTTTCTTAGACTTCTTATTAGCATTAGTAAAAATAATCAAATCATCAACATAAGCGAGATGAAAGATTTCTAAATCTCCTTTAATAGAATAATACATAGTAGGAAAATTATTAAATAAACTAATAAGATATTTAGACAGAAAATCAAAAGCCAGGATAAAAATGATAGGAGACAGGATCTCCTTCCCTTAATCCTACAAGTAGAAAAAAAAAAAAAAAAACACATTTCTTACCATTAACCTTTACAGAATATAAGTTATTATAAAGAATTCTTTAAATAATGGAATATGAACAATTATTAAAACCTCTAGCCTTGAAAATTTTCAAAAAAAAAAAAATCTCAACTAATAATATCAAAAGTCTTCTTAATATCTATGTTAAAAATAATGTTTTGCGAATGCTACTGAATCAATTAGTAGCATTCAAATTTCCTCTAGCCAGAAATATAATAGAGATTTTATGTCCTATATATACATGAATATCTCACACACAAATGAATATATAAAAACATAATAGAAAACACCAAAATTTTTAAATGAAAAATCTGAGAAGAAAATAGTCTAAATATGCAATCAAGTAAAATAATTAATTATATTCATACCAATTATAGCTTTTTAAAGTTTAGAAAAAGCGGCATAAAAATTAAAATTTAGCCGTTAGATATGTATATACATAGGAAATGTATGTAAATTTTATTTTTATTATTATCTTATAATGTAATTAAATACAAAAACATCTGATTCCCAATCATCAACTTGNGGACCAAATAGAGTTACCTTTACGAAAATGAAACCAAAGCTTCACGTAGTTGATGTGCATAGAATCTGTAATGCTTCTAAATCCCAAACCTCCATTATGAATTGATTTGCACATTTTCTTCCAACTCATCGAATGAAGTTTAGAATCTTTATCGGCCTAAAGAAATTTATTAAAACTGCTCTCAATTTTTTTTAATTAAACAATTAGGAATTTTCATGAAAAGTAACGTATATAAAGGTAAATAAGTAAGAATATTTTTAAGAAGAGTAATCTTACCACGAAAAGATAGAAGAAAGTTATCCCAGGACATGATTCTATTATTGATCTTTTCAATAAGATTATGAAAGAGATGAACTTTTCTTTTACCTTTATCCAGATTGAAGCCTGGATAAGTAAAAGGCAAATTTCCTTTATTGCACTTGGTGAAGTCCTGGATCCAATTCTTCTTGATACTAGAAATTTTCTTGGAACAATAAAAAAAATATTTATTCATATTGAAAGACATACTTGAAATGTTTTAAAAAATATCGAGTACATCCCAAAGTTTCTTTATAGATTTCTTATTAGCATTGGTAAAAATAACCAAATCATCAACATAAGCGAGATGAGAGATTCCTAAATCTCCTTTAATAGAATAATATATAGTAGGAAAATTATTAAATAAATTATTAAGATATTTAGACAGAAAATCAAAAGCCAGGAATTAAAATTCAATAGTCGAAATATGCAATCAAGTAAAATAATTAATTATATTCATACCAATTATAGCTTTTTAAAGTTTAGAAAAAGCGGCATAAAAATTAAAATTTAGCCGTTAGATATGTAAATACATCGGAAATGTATGTAAATTTTATTTTTATTATTATCTTATAATGTAATTAAAGACAAAAACATCTGATTCANGTAACGTATATAAAGGTAAAGAAGTAAGAATACTTTTAAGAAGAGTAATCTTACCACCAAAAGATAGAAGAAAGTTACCTCAGGACATGATTCTGTTATTGATCTTTTCAATAAGATAATCAAAAAGATGAACTTTTCTTTTACATTTATCTAGATTGAAGCCTAGATAAGTAAAAGGCAAATTCCCTTTATTGCACTTGGTGAAGTCCTGGTCCAATTCTTCTTGATACTAAAAATTTTCTTGGAACAATAAAAAAAATAATGGGAAATGTATGTAAATTTTATTTTTATTATTATCTTATAACGTAATTAAAGACAAAAACATCTGATTCCCAATCATCAACTTACAGGCGGAGGCAACAAGGTAACGAGAGTGGAAGTCACCCTCGACGGCGGCGAAACCTGGCTCGTCGCCTCGGTCGACCACCCCGAAAAACCCAACAAGTACGGAAAATACTGGTGCTGGTGCTTCTGGTCCATCGATATCGCTGCCCACCGCCTCCTCTCCGCCGGCGAAATCGCCGTTCGCGCATGGGACCAAACCCTCAACACCCAGCCCGAAAACCTGACATGGAACGTCATGGTAGGTGGCCCTTAACTTCTCCCCACGTAATCACATTCAGTAGAAACCTCATCAGCTCCTCTTTTTTGTGCCACCGCAGGGAATGATGAACAATTGCTGGTTTCGCGTGAAGGTAGCAGTTTCCCGGCCATTAAACCGCCTCACTTTCCACCACCCAACCCAGCCCGGCGACAATCCCGGCGGCTGGATGACCTCCGGCGAGAGCCATGATTCCTCCTCTGAACTTCTTAAGAAGACCGCCGAAGCCCAGTTCTCCTTCTCCGACATCCGTAGCCATTCCTCCTCCACCTCCGCCTGGATCGTCGTCCACGGCCATGTCTACGACTGCACTTCCTTCCTCAAAGACCACCCTGGCGGCCAAGATAGTATTTTGATCAATGCCGGCTCCGATTGCACCGAAGAATTCAACGCAATCCATTCCGACAAAGCGAAATCCATGCTGGAATCCTACCGCATCGGCCGGCTGCTCGTCGGTTGTGACGCCTCAGTCCGCACAAACCACGCGGGGGAAAAGATGGTCGTCACTCTCGTCGGCAAAACCTGCATTAGCCGCAACCTCCGGCTCTTCCGCTTCGCGCTCCCATCTCTCGAACAACTCCTCGGGGTTCCGATAGGGAAACACCTCTTCCTCTCCGCCACCATTAACAACAAGCTCTGTACGCGCGCTTACACGCCCACCAGTCCGGAAGACGCGGCGGGCTATTTCGAGCTTATGATAAGAATATATTTCAAAGGAGAGCATCCCAGCTTCCCCGCCGGCGGGCTTATGACTCAGTATCTCGACTCGCTGCCGCTCGGTGCGGTGATGGAGATGAAGGGTCCGGCGGGGCGCATTGAGTACTCCGGGAAGGGGAGGTTTGTTGTAGATGGGAAAGAGAGGCGGGCGAGGCAGGTGGCGATGGTCGCCGGTGGGACGGGGATAACGCCATTGTATGGGGTGATAAGGGCGGTTATGAGGGAGGAGGAAGGAGTGGAGATGATGCATCTGGTGTATGGGAGTAAGTCGGATGATGAAATATTGATGAGGGAGGAGTTGGAGGGGTGGGCGAGGGAGAGGCCGGAGAGATTGAAGGTTTGGTATGTGGTGAGTAAGGTGAGGGAGGGAGTGCTGAGGGAGAAGATTCCGATGGGAGGAGATGAAGAGAGTTTGGCGTTGGTCTGCGGGCCACCGGAAATGGTGAAAGGTGTGGTTTTGCCGTGCTTGGAGAAGATGGGTTATCACGACTCTTGTCTTGTTTTCTGATGATGTGGGATGGAGAGGTGAAGAAGGAAGAGTAGAGCTACTTGAGAAAGGAAATTAAGAGGCGGAAGAAGAGACCCATCAATGGAGTTCAAAGGAGAATATTCTTTATGTAAATTTTGGCGAGCGAAAATAGGCAATTTTGAAAGTCGGTTCCAGATTTCTGAGTACATATCTAACACCTAAACTTCAATTTTTACATGCATGCCACGGTACATGCTTAAGAAAAGCTGACATGTATACAAAAAATTGAAGCTAAAGTGTTAGAAATGTTATGCATAAGAAGGCTGGTGCCGTAAAATTACCAGTTATGAAAAGTTGACTACAACAATTTCATAATACTCAGATATTTCTTCTGCATAATTCTTCAACATAACAATTAGATGCGCATAAAGGCACATCCAATAAATCATAATAACATTATATAATTACAAAAGATTCTATGATTCAGGCCAAAAGTATTCATCCACATCTAACCTTCACAACATCAATATATCAATGACGAGAAATCAGTTCCATCTATTGATTCGGTTTGAGGAAGCTGTCGAAATTTGATCACGCTGCTTCGCCCTGAAAGAACCCGATGGGTTTGTTCTAGCAACATCAACGACTATCATCCAGCCATTAATTATCTGCAGCAAGGATTACATTACTCATGATTTTCAAAACAAAGATTTACATGCATACCACTCAATTCCTTATGAATTTACATATCTAACAACTAAACTTCCATTTTTACATGCATTCCACCTTGCCTATACATCAAAAGGTGTATTTCACTTTTTATAAGTCAAAATGGTGGTATTATTGATGTGATGTGAATGATTTGGTTAGGTGGTATAAATGCAAAATGAAAATTTTAGGTGTTAGATATGTAAATACGTAGGAATTGGGTCATACAAAAGCAAGCTTTAATGTCTACAATTATGAAAGGTGGAGAAATTTAGCATACCTTCCCATTCATTTCTTTCAGAGCAGCACCCGCTGCTTCCTCTGTTGTATACTCTATGAAAGCATAGCCTTTTGATCTCTTTGATATTTTATCCATTATAACCTTAACTGTGAAAATTATCAACAGCTAAAAATATTAGAAAATGAGTAAAGTGCTAAAATAGTCCTCTGCCTTTTAAAAAGTGAAATAAATTTTACTCTCTAAATTTGGGCTGAAATAATTCTCTATGGGGACTATTTCAACTGATATTAAGAGAATTTGGGCACTAGATTGACACATTTATATACTCTAGGATTAAAATTGTCCCCCCACCCCCTGCAAAGTTTCTGGGGACTACTTGACACTTCCTCTACCAGAAAATCTAAATAAGAGAAGCTCTGTAAGTAATTTTCAGGAGCAAGGGAAGCAATGTACTCACCTTCAACAAGCTCGCCAAAGCCCTCAAATGCTGCACGCAGGGTTTTCTCAGATGTGTAGAAGGATAACCCTGTCAAGTGACAGTAGCGGTAGATATGAAGTTGTCAGGGTTGGAAAGAGAAAATGTCGCAGTGCAAGTAAGAGTAAATAATACATAAAATGATTTACATACATACCACTTAATTCATGTGCATTTACAAATCTAACACCTAAACTTCAATTTTTACTTATTCCGCACCTTATCTGCACATGAAAAGATGTATTTCACTTTTTAAAAGATAAAATAGTGATTGTTGAATCCATATCTTTCGGATCATGACCAAGGGATAGAGCCTAACGTTAAAGAGAGAGCGCGGGGGGGGGGGGGAGGACACTTACCCCCTCCGGGCTCGTGAACTCATTTTATTTCATTAAAAACACAGATTACAAGTGGGGATCCAAAAGCCTCTTGAAATGAAAGGGTTCTCCTATTTATAGATAATAGGAGGATTAAAAGTAAATTATAATATTACCCTTACTTTAAAAGGGATTGGTATAGAATATTTTAGTCTTTTGTGTTGGTGTGTGTTGTTGGGTACCTTATAGACTGTTGGATCTGTCATTCTGAAGTATTTCAGTCTAGTAGAGTTGTCGGGTTCCGGTGGCCGGTCGGAGGAAAAGTTCTCCGTTGGGTCGAAAGGTCCTCCGTTGAAAAAAAAATCGGCCAAGGGTAGCCAAGTCAACGAGAGTAGAGTGAATATTGCTTTGAGATCCGTCCAGATCATTTTTGAGTATGCAGTGATATTTTTTTTATGTGATATGAAAGATTTGGGTGATATAAATGTAAAAAATAGAGTTTAGAAGGAATTGGGTGGTATGTATGTAAATTTTTAGGGTTTAACACGATTTGAAATGAAAACAGCACAACTCTCAAAAACGCAGTCTAAGGAAATTTTAGCCCACGGGCATCTTAAAGAGTTGGATGAGCTTTTAACTTGATTAAAACAGAGCTTGAAAAATATTTGAGAACCATTACCCAAAATATCTCTGCAAGGGCCGCATGGACGGACAAAACTCAATTACAGCTTATTGAGAAAAATGGTTGTGAAAGCAAAAAGAACAAAAACAAAACCCAAAATAGAGAATAAAAGTGGGAAAACTCAAAACAGTAGACAAAATTGTGGCTCGGCTAGATAGACTCTCTTACGTAAATAGCCACACAGTCCTATTTTCTCGCAACTCTTCATATTTTGAGAGAAAAATGAAGAGCCAAATAGCAACTATGCTTGAGGACTCTCCTGTTCTGTTGCTGACTCATTCAAGAAGTTCTTCTATTCGATCATTTCTTTGTCAGTATCAATAACTACGATATATTATGTTTACACTGGGGCTTAAGTGTGTGTGCGCGTCTATATATATATATTGCCATACTTATTTTGAGTATGTGAATCAATACTCGTATCTTATTAATAAAGCTCCACGATTTCATGTCAAACTTCCAAATATCATTAGGTGTTTGTAGTAACTTCGAAGTAGTGCAGTATCCACTACACTAAGAATATATTTTTACTGAAGTTAGCATCTACTAAGNTAACAATGCAAGCCCAAGCATATAGCGAGCCTGTCAAATAACAAAGTTGAGCATTGTAAAACTAGTTTATATTAGTCACACCACACAGAGTCTAGATTAGAGGGACTACATACAGCTAGGGCTGTCAAAAAAGCTCGTTCTTCGCGAACAGCTCGTGTTCGGCTCGTTCGTTAAGTAAACGAGCTGAACACGAATAGCTCTTTGTTCACTCTTTTTCGGCTCGTTTTAGCTTTATATATATATATATATATATATATATATATTATACATATTATTTATATAATAATATATTATATATATTCAAATCTATATTTAAATTGTAACTGCTCTTGTGGTAATGTGGTTATGCGTCATGTTTTGCATATATTTGATCCAGGTTCGAATCTAACACTCTACATCTATTTTTTCAGTTTAATTTTAACGAGCTAATTTCGAGTCGAACACGAACACAATGTTCGCGAGCCGGTTTCTAACACGAGCCGATTTCGAACACGAACAATTTCGAACGAGCCAAACACCACCCAAGCCTGTGCTCGCTCAAGCTCGGCTCGTTTATAGCCCTAGCTGGGAGAATGCTGGCAGCAGGTTGGAGGGAGAATCAGCGGTTGTTAGGGAAGAGGTGCAGTGGCCTGTTGTAGGGCTGGGAAACGGGTGGACAACAACGGGAAGGGTGAAAGGATAGATAAATATCTCGTCGGGGTCCAGCTACAGCCAAAGTACTACCTGAACCCGTGGAGACGATCACCACCTCGGACGGCGACGGTCGGAGCACTATCTCAACATCGGATACAGCCCTCGAAGGGGAAAATATGAAGGCTAAAACAAAATTTCAAAAATAAAAAATAAGTCCCATAACTCTAAGCACACCACCTCCTATTTATAAAAAATAGTGCTAAGGTACAATGTACACTATGACATACATTAGTGAACCAATTAGTTAAGCATGAGTAGTTTTGGTTTTATGTTTTATCTCTTAATTAGTTTCAAGAAATTTTCTTTCTAAATACCATGGAGTACTTAAAAAATTACATCTTTATCATTATAAATACGTTTAACACCTCTGAAGGAGCAGTAATGATTAACATTACATTTATGTCCTATCAAAATAGCACAATTGATTTGATCATGGCCAATACCATGATACATAAGAGCTGACCATCGAACCGATAAACTTCTCATAATTTACCATAGGATTATAAGAGATGAGCTGTCCATAAAAAAAAAAGTTAAAAGCACACTCAAGTCCAGGATTAAGACTCCACAAGACCATCAACATTAAGAAATAATAACATGTATTTCTTTTATGATCACATTCATCGATTCTTCTTTATATTGGATTTTGCCAATCTTTCTTTTATGTCCAATCTCTTTTCATATAAGTTCAGTCCTTACACATGGCCAACATGTACAATTATGATCTTTGTAATGACTTTTTTTAAATCTTTATGATGAATTCTATGACGGATCTCCCTCGAATATATCCCTTTTCCAATTCTTCATTTTTCTACAAGATTTAAATCAAAAAAGAAAAATCTTCAACTTCATTTCATCCTTGGAAAATAAATACTCTCAAGTCCAATACACCATCGAGTTCCCATAGACAGGTTCATACCGGTGGAGAAAGCCCAAACCACAAAAAAACACAAATATTAATATTGAATTTGAAATCGGTAACGACTCTTCAAAACATGAAATAAACGACAAACGAATACAAACATAAGCTAACGACTTCAGCACTTTCGGAGGGTGGACAGAGAACTGAGAAGCGCTAGCAACAATGGGAAAAGTCTGAACAACAAGGCAGACTGTTGGAAGTGGGTCGGTTGAGTGCTGCGAGGAATTCTGGACAGGTGTACAACAAGATTGGGTTGTTCAAGAATGACGGTTGAGTGGTGGGATGGAGTATTGGGAGTTGTGACCTTGCTGGGAGAATGCTGGCAACAGGTTGGAGGGAGGACAAAAATCAACGATTGTTGGGGAAGAGGTGCAGTGGTCTGTTGTAGGGCTGGGAAGTGGGTGGACAACAACATGAAGGGTGAAACGATAGATAAATATCTTGTCGGGGTCGAGCTACAGCCGAAGTACCACCCGAACCCGTGGAGACGATCACCACCTCGGACGAGCGACAGTCGAAGCACTATCTCAACATCGAATACAGCCCTCGAAGGGAAAAATACCAAGGCTAAAACATGATTTCAGAAATAAAAAACAAGACCCTTAACTCTAAGCAAATCACCTCCTATTTATAAAAAAGCTTGACCTATGTTAGGAAGGATTTCAGATTTTGGAAAGACATTCAAAATAAAAAAAGTTGAATAAAAAGCATTTTAGATTTTTGCAAAGTCTTTTAAAATAAGTAAGGAGAAAAAAAAAAGATATTTCAGATTTTAGGAAATGCTTTTAAAATAAACACGGAAAATAAAAAGAGATTTCAAATTTTAGGAAAGTTTTAAAATAAAGAAGCAGAACAAAATTAGAATTTCAGGTTTTAGGAAATGATTTAAAATAAGAAAGTGTATAGGAAGGAAAGGTGAGAGAAAGGAAATGTTAGGAAGCAAAGGGAAGAAAGAAAAGGAATGGGGGAGAAAAGTGGAAAGGAAGGAAAAAGGGGACGAGAGAAAGAAAGAAGGGAAAGGAGGGGGTGGTAGCCCCGCTCCCTTGAGGACTAGTCAGTCCTCCCCCGAGTCCCGCATTAGTCTCCCGGGTTTGAAAGAGCTTCGACTTCATCTGTCTAAGCTTCTGGTTCTCTGTGGTCGTTCCTAGATCCCACTGACGACTGCCCTGCGAGCTACCTCTCTATCGATCTGTTTTCGTTTGGTATAATTTAACCTGAAGGTACACATCGCCGTAGGTTCTCCCGAACCAAATTTTGAACAACTAATTCATACGCTTGTTATCTATGCCAAGTTGGGCCTCAGCGGGTTTAAAGGTTTGCAAGAGTGTTGTTTGCAAGAGTATGGTTGATGGGTGAGTCTTATTATCTTTTGGGACTTCCCTCTAACTATTGAATTTTGGAGAACTAATAACTTTTGCTTTGTTTCAATAACAAGAGTTTCACCCTGACCTTTCGTCTCTTCATGTGGAACACTGGGGGTGAGGGCTGGAACTGCAACCGCCTGTGATGCTATCAGTTGATCGTTACTAAGACCATCCACCGAAATTATTCTGATATCTTTTGATCTCTGTGACCTTTGTATGTCTCGACAATAAGTTCATTTTCTAAGAGAGTAGAATCACGATCTCATTAAAAGTCAAATGTTCCTTTTTTATCACATGGAGGAAAGAGATCGAGTGTATCGACGAATAAGAGAGTTTCTCGGAGGAAGACATCATCGGATAAAAATTCTCATTTGAACTGCTCTTCAGTGTCTGCGTTGTACTTTACCCTAAATTTCAATAGCGTCTTGCTCAGTAAAATAGATTGCTCCCCTCGTTGTGCATTCTGCTTCCACATGTCTGAATCTGTAGCACTTGCAACATTTTCTAGCTGTGACAGACTTGCGGATTAATTTTGCTGGATAGTAGCACCGGGGGAGGGGGGTCGCTTGATGATACAGTCTATCCTCTTCGGAAGCTAGAATTTGCAACTTTTGGAGGTAGTAAATTGGTAGGAATTGGCGTTGTGTTTCCTGTTTCATCTTCATATTTTCTTATTTTTTCCCTATGGCATTCCATATCACGATTGAGGGTAACTTCCCACTGGATTTTCTCTTCAATATCCATAAACTTTTCTTAGAGGCGGCGGAGTTCTCGCAGAATCTCTTCTCGAATAGGCTCGGGCATATTCCTTCTTGGCGGCATAGTTGATGGTTTTGGGATATGTGGAAGGAACGAAAAAAAGACATAGAAAGAAGAGAAAAAAATACAGGAAAGAATGAATAAAAAAAAATGGTGTGGTGGATTGGGCAAAGTCAAATGCTAGAAGCCCTAGAATAGGACTGGTGTTGGGCTAGCTTTGATAACAAATGATAGCGGAGAAGAAAGCCCAAACCACAAAAGAAACACAAATATTATTATTGAATTTAAAATAGGTTACAATGATTCTTCAAAACATGAAATAAATGACAACCAAACACATACAAATCATCATTTCAAAAGGGTATACCAAGGAAAGTGGAGGTTGGCCAATGAATGTGGAGGCTTGGGGACAGCAAGTGTGAATGCGGAAGAGGGGCCGTTAGGGGTTGAAAGGTGAACTGGAGAAGGGAGGCAACGGGTTAAGGTGGTGGGAAGGTTTGTTCGGGGGCTAGGAGGTAGGTTGGAAAGTGGTGTAGCAAGCTGTGAAGGTGGGGCAGCAACAGGGAAGACTTGTCAGCACTTTTGAAGGGTGGCCAGTGAGTGGGTAAGCGTTGGCAGCGATGGCAAAGGCCTGGACAGCAAGGTACACTGCTGGAAGTGGGTCGGCTGAGTGCTAGGAGGAATTTTGGGTAGGTGGACGACAAGATTGGGTTCTTCAGGAAGAGCGGTTGAGTGTTGGGATGGAGTATGGGGAGTTGCGGCCTTGCTGGTAGAACGCTAGCAATAGGTTGGAGGGAAGACAACATTTGGTTGTTGTTGGGAAAGAAATGTGGTGGCCTATTGTAGCGGTGGGAAGCGGGTGGCCAGCATCAGGAATGGTGGAAGGATAGATAAATATCTTGTCTAAGTCGAGCTACAGCCGAAGCACCACCCGAATCCGTAGAGACGATCACCACCTCAAACGAGGAACAGCAAGGGCACTATCTCAACGTCGGATACAACCCTCAAAGTGGAAAATACAAGGCTAAAACCTGATTTCAAATATCAAAAACAAGACCCTTAACTCTATGCACATCACCTCCTACTTATAAAGAGGCTTGACTTATTTTAGGAAGGATTTCAGATTTTGAAAATACTTTCAAAATAAGAAATGAGAATAAAAAGGATTTCAGATTTTTTGAAAGGCTTTTAAATAAGCAAGGAGAATAAAAAGAGATCTCAAATTTCAGGAAAGGTGAGGGGGAGAGAAAGGAAAGGTGAGGAAGGAGTGGGGAGCAAGGAGAGGAAAGAGGGAGAAAGAAAGAAAGGAAAAAGGGGAGGGAAAAAGAATAAGAAAAAGGAGGGGGCAACAAGCCCCTCCCTTGAGGACCAACTGGTCCCTCCCGAGCCTAGCATTACAAGTGATATCACATAACCAATGTCTAAGATTAAAAGTGTGTTTGGGGAGGCAATGTGGTGGTGGTGCGATGCCGCACCATAAATTTTCCTATTTAACAAAACTGTGTTTTGTCTACGTTCTCAAAAAACTGCAGTTGAAAGCTGTTTTTTCCCACCAATCCTGACTACCTGTGGTGGTTGCTAGAAAGCCGCGATCTAACTTTTTCTAAAATAATATTTTTTGTAATAGACACCGTAGCTTTTTGAACATCAGTTTTACTGATACTTCTACCCTAAACCGACCCTAAATCACAAAAGAAGAATCTTCACCTTCATTTACCTACCTATTCCATATATATCTATCTTCTAGGTTTACAGATGTTGACTTTGTTTCCAAGGGAGGCAAAAAAATAAATCTTTATTATAGGCAGTCCTCGATTAGGGCAGCAAAGTTGCTTTTGATGCTAGCAGACATATACGGTGGTGCAGTACTTGCACTACACAAAGTATTTACCATGGCCAGAAATGAAAGAGCCAAGCATTTTTATCTCTTTCTGTCACTCTTTGTTCTTCCCTCTCTCTTTTTAATTTACTTCCTTGCATTTCTATGCATCACACAGAGCAGTAATACATTTCTATCTTTTTACGCTCACCTATTTATTCTAATCTAACCCGCTAACCACAAGGAGATGCGATGATTATACAATCAATTCAACTGAGCATCACAAAGATTAGCTCGATCGAAATTAAATTCAAAAATCAATGCTAGATACAGATGAATTTCAATCAGGAGTCACTAGATGTTATTATGCTGGCCTAGGACACATTGAGCCCTTCTTAGCTGACCACTTCATAGAATGAATAAATTTAAAATATTTTAATTTTGATTTTATTTCTTTTAGTAAGCCTGATCGGCAATTTGAATTATAGTTGCATTCATTCTTTCTAAATATAGGCTTATAATGAACAAAGGAATTGGTATTTATGGTGACTTGAAAATTCCTCGTCTTCAGGGAGGACGCCTGCACTCCCCTTCATCCCTCCACCCTTCTTCTAATTTCTAATAACAAATCAACTTCCTTCTCTTCTTTCTCTTTCATTTCATGTTCATAGTTTCAATTTTTATAGCCATGTCACCAAAGTAGAAATCCCATAAATCAAATTGCAATATAAAGTTATTGGTGTTTAAAGTATTATAAATAAATAAATTAATTAATTAAAACAAAAACACTAACTTAAACCTTCATATCACTCCTAGCAAGCTACTAGGAAGAATGGCAACATTCTTTATTCTAGGTGTAATGACAGCTTGAATAGCCAAGAGAGTGCATCAGAAGGTAACTAGTTTGAGTAACCAACAGAACATTAGAATAAGAAAATAAGAAATTATGACATAAAGAGAGAGGGAGAGAGGCAACAGGTTTATTGATTTAACTGGTTGTGTGGCTCAATAAGATATCAATAAAGGCATACATACACGCAACATAGTGGTTGAGCGTGTAATTTCCCATCATGATACGCGGGTTTGAATCCCGCATATCCCAAAAAAAAAAAAAAAAAAGGATATTAATAATGAACTCGGTGAGTTGTGTGGCTTGATAGGATGCTCGTAATGGACTTGGCACGACAAGATGATGGCTTTTACAAACATAGTGGTTTTAGTGATGTGGAGGCACTGGTGGTGTTGATCTACGACAGCGATCAAAGGATGTAGTGTTAATATGAATGATTTTCTCGGGAACAGTCAAGTATTTTACTATGTTAATGTAACATCACTTACCTTCAATGGGTATGTCTCAGACACTTGATTCAAAAAGCATCAAGTAAATTCTGGAATTTTAGAAAACTACAACAGGTAAGAAACCCAAAAGGGAATTTCTGCGTTTCATAAAAATAGTGTGGTTAACTGCTTTACTTTTTAGTGAACCATGCATTTCTCATGACAACCTAGGGATCCATATCATCATCATTATCATCATCACCCAACTTTTCCCTAGCTATGTTGGGATCCACTCATTCACAATATCTAACAAAATGCAGAAATTTTAACCTAAACTTTATGTTAGCTAACCCTAAACCAATAGGATTAGTTAACCTAAACCTTAAGTTAGTTAAGTAAACCTAAATCTTAAGTTAGTTAAACCTGAACCAATAGGATTAGTTAACCTAAACTTTAGGTTAGTTAAACTTAAACCAATATAATTGGTTAACCTAAACCTTAGGTTAGTTAAACCTAAACCTTATGTTAGTTAACCTAAATCAATAAGATTAATTAACATAAACCTTAAGTTAGTTAACCCTAAACCAATATGATTAGTTAACCTAAACCTTAGGTTAGTTAAACCAAAAGGATTAGTTAACCTAAACTTTAGGTTAGTTAACCCTAAATCAATAGGATTGGTTAACATAAACCTTAGGTTAATTAACCCTAAACCAATAAGATTAGTCAACCTAAACCTTAGGTTAGTTAACCCTAAGCCAATAGAATTAGTTAACATAAACTTTAGGTTAGTTAACCCTAATCCAACCCTAATCATTAGGTAAAACAAACCTAAATCATAGCTTAGTCTTAAGCTAAACCTACCATAAACCTTAGATTAGAACATAACTCATAGGTTGAACATAGGAGAATCCTTCAAGTATAACCTTAAACCTAAATTAAACCTAAACCCCTCAACTTGAACATCAATTAAGAAATAAAATAAAACAAATTGAGATGGGTAAAATTCACATAAAACTCATTAAAACTTAAATTTAAATTAAATTGAACACAACAAGGTTTTAAAGTATGGCTTTGAGGTTAAGTCAGCTTCAAAGTCGTCAACCTCACACAAATAATGACAAATGAACAAAAATAACTAAAATAAAACATTTAAAACCCGACAAGAAGATGAAAACAACCTAAAACATTTCAACCCTAAAATTGATAAAGTAACTCAATGATCAAATAAATCTTAATCACAAAGATCACATAATGCAACTTTAACCCCTTTTGTTCTAGTTTACGAATGTTTCTTGGACGAAGCATTCTGTAGATGTTGACAAGAATCTTTCAGTCCTGGTGTGCAACCACCTCTTGGACTAAGTAAACTAGGGCATCCGGTAACCCGGCACGACGAAGTCATAGAGATCTTGATTGGGTTACCACTAATTAAAAAATTAAAATTTAATAAAAATTTGATAAAACATTATTACTTTATTTGCTCTATTTATTGTTTTATGTATCTCAATGCATGGTCTTTTATTGTTTTTATCGAACATAGAATGCATGTGTTAAGGACAAATAATGAAGAAATAAAAGTTGTTTAGATTAGGGAGAACCTAAAAATCATAATAATAGGGAATTACTTAGTTTAAGTGAACTTAGGCTTGACCAAGTTTTGAACTATACATCCACTACCATTTAATTAACTCACTGTAAAATTATGAAGACAAATAAAACTTTTAATAATAAGATCGGAGTACCTGAAGACTTGAAGACACTTCAACCAGAAACTTGGAGCAGACTTCGTGGGCAGCTCGTTCAAGACCTTACATTAATTTAAATAACAATCATTAGAATTTTGAGACTGTCTTTTATGACATAAAACCTCTCTTTTTGTTAGGCCCCTGCATAGTCCCGATATGCAGCATATTCTAACTTGTTTTAGGATTTTGAGGTAGTCACTCGACATAAAATCTCTTATCTTTTTAGGTTTTTTTGTGTAAATCATCATTACATGAATCTAAGCACTAATACATAAAACTAGGAAGAGTTAACTTAAATTAATACCATCCTAAATTGAGATAACATTACGATAATTTGGGAGATTACCAAAAACCTATTATGGATATTTAATCTCCCATAATTTTCTTCTTTTGATTCTTAAAACAAAATCTCACCTTTGAACTAATCCTAATTGGAAATTTCACAATCATGTTCGTTGAAAACATTTCCTTTTGAATTCAAGAAAACAAAAGATTCCTGATTTTTATCAAGAGTTTTCTTAAGTGATCCATTCGCTTAAGATGTAATTAACTACAGAGGCTTGCCCTTGGCTTGCCCATATAGAGAACTTAAAAAAACCCAGACTTAAAATGACTCTCATATCGAATAGGGGAATCTGTCGGTCATCATGCATACTTGCAGATCATACGAAATTCATTTATTTCTATAGTTTATTTAATTAAGAAATAAACAATCACTCGAGAGGAACCACCTCCACTAGTGAAGAATGCACCTCTTCCAAACAAGTTAACGAATTCAACAAAGTGAAATATAATGTGCTCGCTCACCTAAGGAAACTACCAGCGAAGCTAAGTATTTTTTATGCTCTAATCCTATCGAAAGAGATGAGACACGCACTCGTCGAGGCCCTACTCAACCCCGAAATTTGCTTAGTCCAGTTTACTAGTACATCCTCTGAGGTAGCCTGTTCATTACAAGATCAACCTGAAGTCACTTTTTTCGATGAAGACCTTTTACTTGGGACAGCATACCACAATAAATTGCTCTACATTTCAGTCAATATTGGGAAAGCTGTTCTTTCTAGAGTTTTAGTAGACCCAGGAGCTTCATTGAATATAATGAATCTCCGAATATTAGCTTATCTAGATATCGATGCAAAAAAGCTCGATAATAATAAAATGATGTTAAGGGGATTCAATCAGAAAGGAGAAAGAGTTTTTGGATCTATTACTTTGATGTTAAAAGCCGGAGATTTGGTAACAAATGCAAAATTTCATATCATCGATTAAGAAACTTCGTTCAATTCTTTACTCGGACGTCCTTGAATTCATGAGTATAATATGGTGTCGTCTTCCCTACATCAGTGCATCAAGTATTATAAAGAGGGATGAGAACAATATATTAAAGGAGATCTTCAACCATTCCAAATTCACAAAGTGGGGATACATGAAGATGCTGTCTATTATGCACCTCCAAGGAAGACCGTCTCTTCCAAAGACACTACAGTTGATAAAGTAGCACTGCAAAGAAGAAGGCACGAGTGAGGGTTCAGTCGACTCTAATTCAACAATTTGTTACTTCTCCTACTCCACAAAGAAGGATGATTCTCTTATTCTACGTATCCGAGATCAAGGTCGAGGACGTAGACAAATAAGAATCAACATGTTGTTTGAACTAAACAATCCAACCATTAAAGTCGACTTGGAAACCAGCTCGGATGATGAAGAGTTTCAAATAAAAACGATAATTATTAACGAAAAGAAGCCTCAGTTTAAAATCCATGTTAAAGAGGAAGAAAAGGATGCATACCAGAAGATGTACAATCGAATCAATAACTATGTACAAGCCATGGCCTTAACTCCAATCAAATCCAATAAGGTTGAGAGCTTAGGGGTTAAGGAAGTGCATACTGAAGGTCTGAAGCCAATCAAGTTTTACTTTGCTATTGCTATTACTTCTTCTCCATATATTGATGTACTCTTTGAATAAAATTTTAATGAATTAATAGAATTATCTTTTGGTTAATTTTTGTCTTATGTTAAGAAGTTAATTCAGCAGGGTTCATTGTTGAGCCATATGTCGATAAGTAAATTAAAACTCTTAGAAAAGCTATGGGATGCCAAAGGCCGTAATTTTAATTCAAAGAACGGCCTTCGGTTCAGAATGATAGAACAATTTAATGATACAATATTTTGCATGGTTGTTACTACGGGCAATGTATGGATGTTGATGAAGATTATGAAAAGCCACCGATAGAAGATGCTCCCCCTGAGTTCGAGGAAGATATCAAGTCTACTATCGATGAATGAAGGGAAATTAACTTGGGAATAGAGGAAGAGCCTTGACATACCTTCATTAGTTCCTTGCTTAATGAAAATGAGTCTAAGGACTTGATCAAATTTCTCCAAGAATTTAAAGATTGTTTCGCTTGGAGCTATGACGGGATGACGAGTTTAGCACCAGAAATCGCAGTCCACAGACTTAGGTTTGATTCAAGTATCCCCCATGTGAAGCAAACACCTCATAGAATGAGGGTGAAAATTGAACAACATGTTGTTGCAGAAGCTAAGAAGTTAATAGACGCTAACTTTGTGAGAGAAGAGCAGTACCCCACATGATTAGCAAATGTTTTTCCAGTCAAGAAGAAGAATAGACAAATTCGAATCTGCGTTGATTTCAGAGATTTGAATGAGGCATGTCTAAAAGATGAATTCCCCCTATCAATACCAGAGTTAATAATGGACATCGCCTCATCTCATGAAATTTTCTCCTTCATGGATGGCTCCTCTGGGTACAATAAGATAAAGATGGCACCCGATGATGTTGAACGTCAATTGGAATCTTCTGCTACACAGCGATGTTTTCTGGTCTGAAGAACACAGAAACAACATACCAGAGAGCGATGAAAAAAATATTTGACGATCTCATCCATAAACAAGTAAAATGTTATGTAGATGGTCTGGTTATTAAAAATGAACACAAGAACAATCATTTGTATGATTTGAGGATTGTGTTTAATCGGTTATGACAATATAATCTCAAGATAAATCCTTTAAAGTGCGCCTTCGGCATTACCTCCGAGAAATTTCTAAGATTTTTGTTCGTCACCGGAGAATCGAAATCGATCCAGATAAGATAAAAGCTACCTTAGAAATGCAATCTCCAAAAACTTTAAAACAACTATGATCCCTACAAGGAAAGTTGACATATCTAAGACAGTTTATATCTAATCTGTCGGGAAGGTGTCAACCTTTTTTCTGCGATGATCAAGAAAGATGTCAAATTCATTTGGGACAAAACTTGTCAACGTGCATTTGAAAATATCAAACAATATTTAATGACGCCTCTAGTTTTAGCAACCACTAGTCCAAGTCGACCTTTAATACTTTACACTGCGGCATTAGACGACCCCCTCGGAGTCTTGCTAGTACAAGTTAATGATAAGGAAAAAGAAAATACTCTTTATTATTTAAGCAGACGTCTAATACCAGCAGAAGTAAACTATCTTCCAATTGAAAAGCATTGTCTAGCTTTAATCTTTGCAGCTCAGAAGCTAAGACATTAAATGCTTTCACATAAGGTCAGTTTAATTTCAAGAGTTAAACCTTTGCAATACTTAATTACTCGACCAACGCTATCAGGCAGATTAGCTAGATGGTCGATGATATTGTTGCAATTCGATATAACTTTGTGCCCCTTCGCACTATCAAAGAGCAGATACTAGCAGACTTCCTGGCAGCACACTCACTTCTAGCTAGGTCCCCTCTCAACGACGATCTATCAGAGGAGCAAGTGCTGGATATAGAGCCTCCCAATGAGTAGCTCAGAATTCGATCAAATGTAATATGCATTGGATAGGAGTAAGGTGTAAGGTGTTTTTTATTTTATTCAAGAAATTATAACTAAACTTCAAAATTGCATAACCTTTTGTAGAAAACTCAAAAAAATAAACCGAAATATGTTATAATTCAGAAAAATGAGGATAATTTTTCAAAGCTAACATCACGATTTTTCATCAAGGAAATATTTTTAAATTAAGTTTTGAAGTTCTAGAGTATTTAAATCATAAAAATTAAAATATAAATGGGAAAAATGTAAAATTTGGCAAAGATATTAAGTAGCTTGGGAACAATTTTCTCTGATTTTTTCAAGTCATTTTGATTTCTCTGTAGGGATATTTCTTTTTTTAAGTGAAATAGGTCATTTTAAATAATTAAGAAAAATAAGACATGTGAAATTTCCAAATCCCCTTGATTTTGTTCTTAATTTTAAACAGATCTTAGAAACCTAAAAATCATATATAAAATCATTTTAATAATCATAATTTACTAAATAGAAGAGTATGTTTGAGTTATGCTAGGTTAGCCTAACCCGAGTTTGAGATATGTGACAAGAATCTTCTGGTCCTAGTGGGCAGCCACATCTCAGACTAAGTAAACTAAGACATTCGGCAATCCGGGCCGACGGAGTCATAGACATCTTGACTGGGTTATTACTAATTAAATAATTAAAATTTAATAAAAATTTGATAAACCATTGTTTCATTATTTGCTCTATTTATTGTTTTATGTCTCAATGCATGTTCTTTTACTGTTTTTATAAAACATAAAATGCACGTGTTAAGGACAAATTATAAAAGAATAAAAGTTGTTTAGATTAAAGAGAACTTATAAATCATAACACTAGGGAATTACTTAGCTTAAGTGAACTTAGTCTTTGCCTAGGTTTGAACTAAACCTCCACTACCCTTTAATTAATTCAATGTAAAATTATCGAAACAAATAAAACTTTTAATAATAAGATCAAAGTACCTGAAGACTTGAAGACACTTCAACAAGGAACTGGGAGAAGACTTCGTGGGTAGCTCGTTCAAGACCTTCCTTTAGTTTAAATAATAATCTTTAGGATTCCGATGTTGTCTTTTATAACATAAAATCTCTCTTTTTATTAGGCCTCTGCATAGTCCCGATATACAGCATGTCCTAACTAGTTTTAGGATTCTGAGGTAGTCACTCGACATAAAACCTCTTAACTTTCTAGGTTTTTTGTGTAGATCATCATTATACAAATCTAAGCCCTAATTAATAAAACTGACAAGAGTTAACTTAAATTAATATCATCCTAAATTGAGTCAAACATTAGGATAGTTTGAGGGATTACCAAAAACCTATTCTGGATCTTTAATTTCCCCTATTTTTTTCATTTGATTCTTAAAACAAAATCTTTCACCTATAAAATCAATCCCTGTTGAAAATTTCATAAACATGTTCGTTGAAAACTCTTCCTTTTGAATTCAAGAAAAGAAAAGATTCTTGATTTTTATCGAAAGTTTTCTTAAGTGATTCGTTCGCTTAAGATGTAATTAACTACAGGGGTTTGCCCTTATAGAAAACTTAAAAAAATTCAGACTTAAAATAAACCCTATTTGAATCTTATATCGAATAGGGGAATATGTCGGTTATCATGCAAACTTGCAGATCAAACGAAAGTCATTTATTTCTATAGTTTATTTAATTGAGCTTATTATCAAGTAATATATTACCTTTCAGAGTGGTACGTTACTCGTGGTTAGCTCGATTATTCAAACTGTAGGAATCAATGGGATCAGTTTGACCTCATTTTATTCAAATTAAAATACCTAATTTTTAAATATTATATTACACTAAATTAAACCGCATCCAACCATATGGCGATCAACAGGACCTTTTAAAGCTAAACTTTTAAGGTTAGAACTATTTGAAGTTGCATAGTTGCACTAGCCATTTAGTAATCAAATGGAAAATTAAATAAATGATTTGATTAAAGCATAAAGGAAAATTACCCTTTTTTTTATAAACAAATAGAATAAAATTGACAGGTAGTTGATGAGATTAATCAACTTACCAGTCACAAATAGTCTTTTAGTTTTTACAACTGGGGGGCTTGCTTCTGAAAGATCTTGTGTACCACTTGATTTCAGTGGTCCATTGCTCCCTGTAGATTTATAAAATTACATTACCATTAATATAGCTAAAGAACCAATCAGCACCATGCAGAACGAAAGTATGATAAGTGCCCGTATGACAACTGCTTGAATAATGGAGTTTAAAAAAATTACCGATCAGTATGTTTATTTAGAAAACAATTAAATGCCCGGTTAGGCCGGGAAGCTTATGTGTCACCCATACAATTTCAGACATAATTTATCATGTAAGTGTTGTGAGTCAATTTATGCATAATATTAAATAAATGCATCTATTGGCAGCATGAAAAAATTTTAAATAACACAAAACAATAATGGGAAAATAAATAATATTCAAAAGAAATAAATTCTCGGCTTAAAAGTATACGCATATGCTGATAGAGTAGGATCTCTCACAGATATAAGGTCAAATATTAGTTACTGCACTTTTCCGGGCAAGAATCTAATTACTTCGAGAAGCAAGAAACAATGAACATTAGTCAATTCTAGAAGTGAAACTGAATTTAGGATAACAACCCAAGGGATCTGTGAACTATTGTGAATAAAAATTGATGCAGAACATGAGATCATTTTAGAGCAAAATGATAAAAGACAAGTATTTGAATATTTTGGAGTATTGGATTTCAATTCTAATGTTGGATGAATGCCTACTTCACATGATAAAATCATGAATTTTTTTTTTATGCTAAACATCACGGTGATTTGCAAGGATCCCTAACAACATTAAAGGCTCAAGCTAAAGAAGTGCAAGGAGTAAAACATAGAGGCCCACAAAGAGCATGCACACATCACAAATCAAAGCCCAAGGCAATTCCAAAAATAAAGATACCTAATTGAACAATGCCTATTAAACGCCCATGTTTAAATGATGTGATTTTAATTTTTGAGATATCCCTCGATATTAATACTTTTAATTTTAAATTCAAGCATTTATGTATTCATTCTTTCCATATGTTGTAAGTTGTAAATAATCTAAAGGAAAAGTTCATAACTTCTTACCCGCAAAACTAACTGGCCTAAAACCTCCTCCATTAGTTGGCTAACATCCCAAGGTTCCGATATAGAGGTCCTCACCCATTTCTACTAATGAAAACTTGGTTATCCACTGCCAACAAACCTAGCCCAAAAATTTATTCAGAAATTATGAACTAGTTGATCTCCTTTTTCCTAGCCTTCCATATCCAACCTCTCGCCTCAGTATTACTTTCTTACCCATCATCTACCTCGCAAAGGAATCTTGAAGGTTCCAATTGTGCCCCTCCGCTCTCATAAAAAACTATAGTGTGACTTAGGAATAAAATAGAAAATACAATAAAATCATACAATAACAACAAATTAGTAATCAGCATAGTGCACAATGCAATCCACTATGACTGAATCAAATACATAAAATCAATCGACGCTTCATAAAAGAATATTGTAGAAGTGAATTGATATATATCACATATGTCCAAACATAAAAATAATTGGTTGATATCTTGATCAAAGGACTAGCAAGCTCTACATTTCATAATAAACCACCAAGTTTGACATTATGATGCAGCTTAAGGAGTGCTAGAGGTTCTAAAGACCAGCTTAGCAACACGTGGGTTGCAAAGCTGACCGTCCATCATTGTGAATAAGGTGGAAATCAGTGGATCGCTGCAAGGGTTTAAAATCTCCTAAGATTTCCAAGGAAATAAATATGTGCAAATTCTAGAATAATGTTATAAATTCAATTGAGATTATTATTCTTCATAATAGATGCTACGAAAAGTGACCTAGGAACATGTTGTATAAATAGATTTGCAAGATGAGAGGAAATACACACAAAATTCATATTAATTCTCCTCTTTTCATAAATAATAAAAGATAACAAATGGCATAGACAATTTCACCTACTTCCACACCAAACACTCCCTTAATATTGCTTTACTAATCAAAATATCTAGAAGAAGAACACATTGGTGCTAACGTGATCAAGCTCCAAAACCCTAAGGGCCATCAAGGGAAAGCAGTAAACAATAGTTAAATAAGTTGGCCTGCTAACAAATGGCATAAACAATTTCACCTACTTCCACACCAAACACTCCCTTAATATTGCTTTACTAATCAAAATATCTAGAAGAAGAGCACATCAGTGCTAACGTGATCAAGCTCCAAAACCCTAAGGGCCATCAAGGGAAAGCAGTAAACAATTGTTAAATAAGTTGACCTGCTCAAACAATTTACACCTTCCAACATGAATAATACTCAAATCCTGTAATTAATCACAACTTAATCAAGAAAAAGTCCAGTTGTAGCTCAGCAAACCTTTGTAATTTTTGTATTCTGACCCGAAACTGAGATCGGGTCTTACAGACAATACACCCGGCACATCTGCATCACAAATTAAATTTCATTATATAATTGGGGCATTTGAATACAAACCACCCAACTTCTATGTATATACACTCTGTCAATTTATATCATTTATCACATCAAATATACAGTCATTTTAACTTTTAAAAAGTGAAATACACCTTTTCATGCAAGGTAAGTTGGCATGTAGTAAAATTTTAAGTTTAGGTGTTAGATTTGTAAATATATAAGAATTGAGTGGTATGTATTTAAATACATAAGAGGTTACATGCAAAAAACACACTAACCACTCAATTCCTTTGCACATTCCTCATCAATATGGCAACAAAATCCAAGGTCAGTCTCCCAAGAAATATGATATATACTCGCTTCAGCATCTTTCTCGCTACATAAGTGGATAAGAAAACTCTCAGAACAAAGAAACACATAAAGAAACAGATAGAAAATATGTAGAACATGTCTAAAAAATCTCAATTCTTACTTCCTCAAAACCTTGGTTAGTATCCTAGCATAATAGTCCACCATCTGCGCCTTTGTGACTGTTTCAACCCCAGGCTTCTCAATCCTAACAAGCCAATACTCATAATCTTTAGAAGGAGAAAACTTCGGAGCATTGAAATCAGATTTTGAGTGATCAACTGGCAAAAGGTTCAAACGGCTATAATCTCTCCTCTCAGATTCTGGACTATTGTCAGGTCTAACAGATAAAACTCCAGGAACACCTGTGCAAAAAAAACTATAGTTTTTTTTATTGTAGTTCTAGCTAACAAAAATGATGAACATATGAGAGAAAATTTTGAGAAAATCTCAGGAGTTTAAGGGAGACACAAAGTCTGTAAACAGGCCGGGCTTTCAAAGAATGAATTTGTTCATAGATCAAGATAAAGTTACAATGAATTTGTTCAAGGAGCTCCCAAAATGAGGGCAAGAAGAAGAAATATATGCAAAGATTGCCGAATTTGCGTGCTTTGTACAATAAAACAAAATATGAAAAGCTAAAGCAGTAAAATTGGGAAACAAAAATGATTATGCTTCTAAGGTAATAATATATTGCAAGTTAGATGCTCTCAGAGATTTAAATGACTAATGACAAAATAATTGGCTACGATATTTTAAATAATCGTTCAGCCATGCAAAATGTCCAGGATTTACAGAAAATTACATTTGTTCAAATATTTCCCATTCACAATCTCTGGTACATCATGAATATTACTACATTAGCCATGCTTATCCAAGAAAAACCTTTGTAATTTACAAAAAGAAAGGAAACATCTAAAAATTTCAAAAACAGAGTTATGCCAAATGATCAAGTAAAGCATAAATTATCATCAAACTCACGAGCAAGTTCACGAGATGACTCCTCATCAATGTCACAGCAGAACCCAAAGCTGGACTCCCAGGATGCGTCGTAGATGCACATTTGAGCATCTCTCTCACTGCACGCCAATTTAACACAAAACATAAAAACATAAATAAAATATCACAACCCCGGCTGTGTTGAACAAATGTAGATATCCATGCCTGCCGACAACCCTCGCTAAGGTCTCGACATAGTAGTCAATAACCTCCGACTTCGAGGAAGCTGAGATCGGAGGGTTCTCCATGAGCACAATCCATTGGGTGGTTGAAGGCGCTGAGGGTTTCGGTGGCTGAGAGAGAAGCGAGTGCGATGCAGAGGAATAGGAGGCTCGGGTCGAAAGGCGAGGTAAACAATAGGGAGAAAGGCGGCGGGTTTTGATAAGAGAGACGGCGGTTCTGGCTTCCGGTAGGAGGAGGGTGGCGTGACGGTAAGGTTCGGGCGTGGAGAGTGTGAGAGGGCGGAGGAGCTCCATAGCCGCCGCCGGGACTGAGAGCCTATTCTAATCCCATGCTATTATTATATAAATAAATAAATTTTAATAGAAATAATTTAAATTACCGAGTGAGCACTCATGAATAACAAACAAAATCTATTTATTCAAAAAATAATTTTTCAATTTATATTATTTTACTTTGTCATTTTTTTAAAGTAGGTTGTGCATATATTTTTCTTTTATTTGCGCGAGTCTATTGCTCAACTATTCTCAGACTCCTTGGGCTGAAATTAATTAGCTTCAGGTCGGCCAGTACGCTGTATTTGATCTAATATGATGATGTTACATTTTTTTATGTACACTGAGGTACATCTTTCATTGAAAACTTGAGAAGAATTAATATAATATAAAATATATAAATTATGATGGGTTACTCATATAAGGTGAATATTAGAATCCACACGCATTAATATAGATTAATATTAGTCGGAAAGTATAGCACTTAAGGTAGACCCTCGCTAATAAGGGGGAAAAATACTACAAGAAAATAACAAAACATTGCATAGTTTATATGTTATACATTTTGATGAGTTTTACTCTTTTTTAAATTCATGAGAAAATTGAGGCAATTTAATTTTCTCAATTTTTCTGCCATGAATAAATAGTTATTTGACTAAATCTTCATCAAATTTTGATGTTCTTTTTTTGTGACAATTTTTTTTTTTTTTTTTGTCTAATGCTTGTAATATTTAGTGTGATGGGCAATGTATATGATTGAAGGAAAGTGTTGAAATAATTTGCAAATTTCTAACTACTTTTTGGCAAAAAAATAAAATAAAATAAAAACACCTTAAAAAAGCCACCAAATGTTCCCTTTGGAGGATATATTGAAAATTTAACAAAATTAATTTATTTGCATTTTCTTATTGAACTAAAGGCATTTATAGTGCTATGTTTTTATAAATGGGTTATATTTCATAAAAATTGTGGACAAAATGTGGTCAAGGGGTGAGTATTTCAAGCTCTAGAGGATATTTTTTGGCTTATAAGATTATATTCCCTGGATAAATTTAATGAAGATTACATCACATTCCTTGTTCTTCGAGTTCCTCTAAGAACACCAACTTTACTATTGGAAACCCTTAACTAAAATATTTGTTTATGAAATAGATAATTCAAACTTTTTTTATGATCGATCTTATATGTAGCTCTCTATTTAAAGTTCTTCTAAGAAGTTGCACTCAACTTGCACGTCGACTTCTTTTTCCACACGGATCTTATAGAATTCCTTGGATCTATCATATTAATATTGAAGATTTAGTTGAATTTTTATTCATTCTATTGGTTGAATTTTTTTATGTAGCTATAGTGATAAGGGCTCTATCATCGATGATAAAGTGCATGGTATTGTATGTCAATTTAATGAATAAAAATTATTCCAACCAAGTGTTGCTTAAGGTAGCCAACATTCTCATTATCTGGATAATGATGATTTTGTTTGTTGATTTGGCCTATTCATGGGTTTAGAGTCAATCATTTAAGATATCGTAAGGATTTGATCAAAATATATATGATTAACATTGCTAATAACTTCATTTTCTACCTAATATGTAAAATAGTTGACCCAATGAAAATAATAACCCCTTTTAACAATCCTTGATTGGTATATAAGCAATAAATTCCACCACATATTGTGGGTAGGTAATTGAATGGAACTCTTAGAGTGGTTGGTGGAGGATAGGAAATTGCATGGAATGTTAACCACCTTACAGGAACTTTAACAATATCTTTCTTCATGGTTAGCCCAGATAGAACTTGATGAATTGCTTTCTTTGTAAGCACCTTGTCAATTGAATGGCCCTAACATTCTACTCAATGGATTTTCTATAAACTTTCATCCCTTTAGGTGTCTCCAAGTAGTATAAGAAGATATTCAAAATACTTTTCCAGAAGACAATAATTGGCGAGCAGGTTGTTAACATATGATACTAAGTATTAAACTTCAATCTCACGTAAGGATCGAAATGGCGATAATGTTGTGGCTTACTAAGTAAATAAAAATTACCTCCATTGATAATGGATTTCCTAATATTAGTGAAAATGGCATGAGCTACTTGTGGTTTAATAATTGTCACACATATTGACTATTCCTTCAAACTTCGTCATCTTATCTCTTTTAAGAGTTGAGCTCTTCGGTGCACCAAGAATAAAAGGATCTAGGCAATGAAATAAGCTCGTTGGCTAGCTTTCAAATGTCTTTGATTGACTATGTTAATGTTGCTTCTTAGAATGCTCTAAACTTATTAGATTTACAAAAATATTTACTAATATGATTATGATGACAATAAATTCATTAAAATTTGCATTGAATAATTATTTTTTCAGATGCAGCTACATGTTATGATTTTTTAAGAGGTTGTTTGGTAACAAATTAATGTCGGATTTAACTTTTTTTGTTTTCTAAATAGTTGATTAAATAAGGATTTAAAAAAAAATTGTGTTAGTGGGATTTAATCAACTTGAAATTATAAAAATTACTATAACCTTTACCAAATGAACCATAAGATTCAAAAGTAATTGATAGGCTCTTAAGTGTGACCAACACATAGTTTTTTAACCTTAATATATCTTATATTATACTTTTTTTGAAGATAATATTAATAAACCAATTATTATTAAGACCAATGGTCAATCTAAATGAGATCATTTGATATCATGTTGTAACATTGCATCCCTTTCATCTGTTATACATTTAGACTTTTCTTCTGCATATACATGCCCATTAATTAGACGGTGACCAAAGAAATTATCTTAGAAGGTAAGCTAAGTTTGTTCAACCATCTTATATTAATGCGACATTGTTAGGCAATTGATATGAGCCATTTGACCAAACATGCTGACCTCATTATAATCTATGAACATTTTCTATTTTTTCACTTGGGAGCTTGACAATCACAATGATTTATACTCATTTGAATCACTGACTTAGCATTGTTATTAAAATCACATAATAATTTATAAAATCACAGAATAATTTATAAAATTATTATGGTAAATTATGCTATAATGTTGAATATCATTATAATTTTGGACAAAAAGAGCTGTAATCACTCGATATATCTATAAAATCTATCTAAAGTAATTTATTTATCATTGTTCTTTTAACTATTACGGTGTGTATTTTACATTGATATAAATAACCAATCAAAACAAAGAAATATTAATAATTATAATTCATCATTATATAAAAATATAATATTAAATAATCAAATTTATCATTAAGAAAATTATTTCAAGTTATTTAAATATAAATTATATCATATTGCTAAAAGTTATAATGTTTGCACTAATCTTATCATAAATCAAATGAGTTTCAAATGAGTTTCAAGCTTATTTCTCATATAGGTCATAAGACAATATCAAGACATAATTTCTATTAAAAAAAAACAACTTATTGAACATAAGAATTTATGTAGAGTTATTTTCTTAATTATAAAAAAAAATTATATCCATATTAATGCACCATGTAATTTTCTTATTAAATCTTTAATTTTTATCTAAAAGTATCAATTGTTAATTTTTATTCCTCCAATTTATTTTTTAAACATAACACTGTGAAAAGAAGGTCAAATTATATATGTTGAATCCATGTAATGTTTAATACAATATATTTATTATTACTCTTTTAATTTTTGTAGTATCAATTGTTTAATATGAATGGTACATTACTTTCTTTAATTTTTAATATAGTTTTAAATTTAAATCATTTAAAAAATATTTAACAAGCAAAAAAAAAAAAAAGTGTACTTTTTCCTTAATTAAAATAACATGCAATTGAAAATTTACTTTCAAAATAAAACACTTTAATAAATACCATAGTACACAAATAATTAAATTAAATTATGTAAGTTAAAAGTTTTTGTTCACTAATTATTTAAAAGCCTTAATTAATAATGAAATTAAATATTATTAATAATTATGTAAAACTATAAGATGTGATTTTAATTATTAGACTTCTCCAAAAAATGATAAATTTGTTATCAATTAAATTTGCTATTTGTAGAAGATATTATGCATTTTAATAGACTATACAAATAATATCATATTAAACGATCAATTTTTTAATTTCATAAAAATAAATAAATCTTCTTAGAATATTCTAATATAATTTTCCTACCGATAAACACACAAATTATTAAATTCAAACAAATATAAAAAAAAAATATTTCTAATACAATTTGTATCACACTATCTAAACAAAATTTTTAATCAAAATAAACAATATAGTATGCATAAAAAACATATTTTCTACTACATTATACCCAAAATAATTTTAAGAAAAAAATATATCCATAAATTGCACCATGTTTTGCTCTTATTAACAAATTAAAGCTTTAATCCCCCCAAATTATCATCACATTAATATAATGTTTTTGAGTGCATGAATATAAAATTTTAATCATCACACCATTGTTAATAAATGATCAAAGGAAAAAAAAAAATNAGTTGATACAGGAAAGCTTGTGGACTTGGAACATTTGTCTCTCAGAGGAGTCCAATGGAGCTGGAATGCAATCAGCTCGGTTCTTCAGTGTGCAAGTGATNGGAACATTTGTCTCTCAGAGGAGTCCAATGGAGCTGGAATGCAATAAGCTCGGTTCTTCAGTGTGCAAGTGACGTGAAACATTTAGTTATGAAGATCGAATTTTGTGGGGACTTTGAAACTCTGCAGCCATTTCCGGAGATTGATTTGGTGGAGTTCTTTAATAATCATCCAAAGCTGATAACTTTAGAAATTCATGGTGCTATGTTCGCTGCTTTATGTCAAAAGAACAGTCTCAGGAAGGCGAGTAGACTGAACAAGATAAGATTTTTATGTTGCGAAAATAATTTATATAGATTATAAATGGTAAAAATAATGTTTTTTTTTTGTTTTTTGTTTTGGATTGCAGCTGGATTCAAGTTTTGTGATTCCCAATTTGGAAGAGGTTTTGGTGACAGTGAGATCACCATTAAACGCGGAGCAGAAGCTCAACACTCTTGAATCATTGGTTGATTTCAGCGCAAAGTTGAGGAAGATGGTTATCAGAATTTCACAGATGAAGAACTGCCATGAAACTGCTGATGATTTCTTTGAGGAGATTTGCAGATTCAAGTATTTGAATAACGATATTGTTCACATTGAATAAAATTTGCTTCATTTTTTAAAATAAAGTAGTCAAGCGATTCATGAAATCATCTGAATGGTTCACTGGTATGCTTTTCAAATTCAACATATTTGTTCAATGCCATTCTGCATGCTATTCTTCTCTTCATTTTCATAGGTCATCATTCTAGATTTTTATTTTATTTTATTTTTATTTTCAAGTTTGTATTCTTGCATTTGATTAAACTCATTAACTAATGTATTTTGTAGTCTAATTTATCTAATTCTTGATGCTCTCCCTCATTAGTTCATATAAGATTAAGAGTAAAGTGCTTAAATAGTTTTTGATTATTTACAATTGCTTGTTTTAGTCCTAGAGTTTATAGAAGCCTCAAAATAATCCCCTACTATTTTAAAATTTAGCTCTAATAGTTCTTTATGTGATTTTTTTCACTCCTAATTTAAAGAGTCTTGGGATTATTTTTGCCCTTTTATAAACTCTTTGATTTGAAAATGGACCCATGTCAATAGTCAATGATTGTTTTGGCATTTACTTGTTCATATAAATTTATAATAAAAGAATAAGCTCATCTTTAGCTTAAAGATCCAAAATGTGATGAGTTAATTTGTGAGATAAATGCTTGTTTTATATGAAGGGAAAGGCCCATGAGGGGACTTTAATGATCTTGAAATTAGAAAATATCATATTGAAAAAAGAAAGGGGGGCTTTTACATTCAGACAAAACAATTCATATATATTTACATGTTTAACATGTAAAAATTTACATTCACAAACAACATACCTTGACATTGCATCAAAAATATATTTTTTGATGCATGCTAAAGTATTATAAATGTAAATATTAAACTTTTATTTAGATGTGTAAATACATAGTAATTGTATGGTATGTATGTAAATTTCCTAAAAAAAATATTTCATCAATTGATTACAATAAGAATTAAATTCTCATACTCTCTTTTTAATTATTTTTTATCGCTCTAGTTATTCATAAAAAAATCTATTTTTGATATTTGGCAAATGTTTGCAGTTGGCTAATGACAATGGACCGTAAATTAGTAGCATGAGAACATAGGAATTTATTTAAATTTATTTAAGTAGTTTTTAAAGTCTAGTATTTATTTGAGCTAGCTCATATTTTTGATATGTAGTCAGAGAACGAGTAGTTGAAATGCATTTTAAAAACAGAGATTATTTATATAAATGTCTGATCAGTTGCTATGTATTTACATATCTAAGAAATCTTTAATTTTTGCATATATACCACTTATATATGAACATATGTATTTCACATTTTAAAAGTTAAAATATTGATATGAAAGATTGGGGTGGTATATACATATGGCTTTGGTGGTATGCATGTAAATGCACCCAAAATAATTCCTTCTATTTTAAACAAGATAAATTAATTCCTAGTTTATTGAAGTCAAATGTTCTCAAAGAACGGGTGGACAAAAAATATGTTTGTGCCCACTAAACGGTACAAGAATTGTGTGAATATATGCCTATCTTTTTCATGATAATTCAAACATAAACATAATTTAAAATCAATCAAATATTTTTCTTTTCGTTCAAGCAATTAGGATTCAATTTACCAACCACACTTAGTAGAATAAAAGCTTCTTGTTGTTATTTTTGGGGTACAATACAGTTCTTATTTACTTATTAGTGTAATACTAAACTTTAATATTTGTATATATAACCTTCAAATCTTTAGCATTACATAAAAGATCATTGCTCTTAATTTTTTTAAAAGTATAATACACATATATATGATATTAACTGCATCAATTATATCTTTAGTAATACATAATAAATTAAAAAAAAAAAACATATTGCTAAGAAATTTATATATTATTTGGAGCAAACGAGCCCCGAGCAATTATACATGAAGCAAACACAAAAGGCTTTCTTTTTCCGAGCAATCATTTCCAATTCTTCAAGCACTTCTCCCTATAAAAAAATGCTAGCTGGGGGAGTAACAAACGTGCCAGAATGAACAGGAATTTAATGGTTACAGGATGCTCTACAACAAAATGTTCAGCATCCTCAATCCAGAACCCCAAAAAAAAGCTAAAAAAATTGCTTGAAAAGGTAGAATAAAATCTGAATAACCTCTTGAAATCAAGTCTAAATCAGCTTTTTCTTCTGGAAGAACCTCTTGAGATGCCACAACTGCAAGACAGATACCACAATGCAGACACCAAGCGACATGATGCTGAACCACGCAACTCTCGAGTTTGTCGTTTCGCTCACTTCCCTCATATCCGCCTCCCTGAGTTCACCAAAACAACAAGGTCAGCCTTCAATAATCAGCAGACAATGTGTAACAGCCCAAACTCTCACCCATCTAGAGATTATCCACTCGGTTCTAATGATCTCATGGTTTTGTCCCATTGATATAACTTCCCAGGAGTATGCTCCCGGACGAGCACACTCAATTGTGGAGTTTCTAACGAAATTCCAACCGTTATACCAAAAGACGGTGTTTAAAAGTCCGACTTCATTCAACTATAGGGGGGATTTCACATAATGTTTCCTGTAAGCCAACAGCTATAAGAAGATTACCTGGACTTGAGGTAGAGTAAATTCTGATGGATTGCCTGAACCTGCGCTTCCAGTTTCCTGAGCTCAAGCTCAACCCCCTAAATGTTTGATAGATCCATAAGGCTCCATTAAGAAAGAAAGAAATTGGTTTAACAAACTCTTTGGTGAGATAGAGCTTACCTCGATCTTCTCTTTCTTAGCGACGGAATCCCAATCCTTTGCAGCAATACCGATCTTCCAATTGAGGATAACATTAGCACCCACGCCTTTATCGCTGCTGTCAATCCAAAAACATGCGAGGTAGTTGCCAGCTTCGGATGTTGTGAATGCAAACTGGCCACTTGTGGTCTTCTGCTGATGATGAAGCGAGTTTCCATAAGGAGAAGTCACCTGAGGAAGAACAAGCTTAGTTTTCCACACAAAAATAATGGCTGCCAACATTTCTGTAACAAGTGAAATTAGTTGCCATAAGATCAAGTATACTACTATTTAAACTTTTAAAAGTAAAAATACACCTATTCATGCATAAGTTGACATATATTTAAAAATTGGAGTTTTGGTGTTGGATTTATAAATACATAGGAATTGGGTGGTGTTATGCATATCTTCCTAAAAAATAAAATAGGAGTGCTATTGTTTATATACCAAACAAGATGGCATTAGGATTCATGCAGGAAAAACATAAGAAGCAAGCAGAATAAACTTTTCATGCCCAACAGATCTACACTTCAATTATAAAAACTATCAAACAGATTATTTTGAGAAACGAAAATAAAAGAAAAATGGAAAAACCATCACAATACTGCATTGAGGAAAGAGAAATTATGTGCTGTCAGGAACTTTTGATCAGCTGAGTCCTGTAGGTTTTGATATTTGTTATTTAGGGAAATATAAATATACCATAGAATTCTTATTTATTTACATATTTAACACTTAAGTTTAATATTTATGTTTATATTTATGTTTATTACAGTTTGGTGTTATAAACCAAAGCATGAAAAGGCATATTTCACTTTTAAAATTAGTTAAAATGATATTTTTGATGTAATGTTAAAGATTTGAGTGTTATGCATATAAATATGAAAGCTTGGGTGTTAGATATGTAAATATATAAGAATTGTGTTGTATGTATTTACAATGATAAGACTGTCAGAAAAGAAACACCGAGCAGTTTTATCGTTGACATGAATCATATCCTTTAAAAGATACATATTTATGCAAGTAAGAAAATCTATGGAAGGATACCCCAGAAAACAAAAAAGGTGTCTGATTCCATAGATTATATAAAACAGATCTCATTCTTGAAAGAATATTTATGCTCTTAACATTTGTTAAGAAACACCTAAGTTAACTACCTACTTGCTTTAATAAGAAATACATAATAAAACATAGCTTTCATGCACATTATTGTGAAATGAATTATCATTATCATCATGTACAAGATTGTGGAATAATTTATATTACTTGAAATAAATATTATCTATTTATGATAAATGAATGTATATTATCATGTACTCAAAAGACTTTCTTTGTTCAAAAACTTATTTCAGGAAAGTAGATTAAGAATTCTTTTGAAATGCCATTTTTTTGTACAAGCTACAGACCAAAGAAAAATCATTTAGTGTGTGCTTCATTTTTGGAGTAAACCATGATTTCCAAGTTGTTTTTTTTTTAAGTGTTGCATTTTTTATCTAAAGAAACTAATGAATCATTTAGATAACCTGTCAAACCTTTGTAAGAATCATGTATAACATGAGTCTAGTGACTACATCACATATTAGAACCATTTCTCGGATAAAGTCGTTGAAAATATACTCATCATAGACTATGCCAAAGTCTATTGCTTCAACGATGGCAAACTTGCGTAGAGATTATTTAGAATTGTATGATTAAGTGTGTTTTGTAGGAGAATTAACATGTCAAAATATGATCAATAAAAGAAAAGTACAAAATCATTTTGGTTAAAGAGGTTATACAAAATCTAAAAAAAATGGTCAAGAAGTTTAATAAGGATTTATTTAATGTTAAAACTTTATCAGCACAAGCAATAAGTCGACCAGTAATGCAGGCCATGGAATTTCTAAACAAAATAGTTCCTTCATTTATTTCTTTCTTGGCCTGTAGAAATGTGCATGATGAAGATTTTCAATGTAATTAGTCACTATTGAAAAGTTCCATCATTGATTTCTTTCTTGGCTTGTAGAAATGTGCATGATGAAGATTTTCAATGTAATTAGTCATTATTGGTAGTCCTATACTCAAACAAGTTGCTAAATTTTATTTGTCAAGGAATTACTCTTCATTTGACAAGAATTCCTGCATGGTTTTGTAGGCTTATTTTTTAAATGTAGTGTTGAAAACTCACAAATTTTACCTGTACGGAACTTTAAAAAAAAATAAAAAAAATGAATGTTTAGTTTGTGAAGCTAGACAAATCCAAATATGGATATCGAAAAGAACCATTAAAAAATTGAGACATTGAGATTACTTTGTTCACACTCCAACTTTATGCAAAATGAAGGACTAAAAATTTGTAATGGTCTCATCAAATTGTTTATGGAGAAAAGAAAAATATGTATTAGTTGATCGATCATAATCAATTTGAAAAAGCAAGCAAAACAAAAAGTACAGGAGTGTGTGTTGGCGAACAACAAAAATTAAATAAAATATTTTTTACACAAAAAGATGTATGCAAGTAAAATGACTTCTATATGATATATATATCAATATCATTTCCTAATTCTCAAATAAAACCATGAGTACACAACGGCATACATTCATTTAGCACAAATAGCTAATTTATTACTTCAATTAATATAAAACAATATCAAATCATTTGACAATATTATACATGAAAGTTATGTTTTAATATATATTTCTAACAAAAACAGCTAGATAGTTTACATATGTATTAATATAAAATATAAATATATCAAAAACACTATTAAGCATGAAAATACCATTCAAGTTCAAACCTAAAATGTTAGGCACGTAAATACTCTTTCAGGAAAAAGATTCTTCAAAATTCCATACGTCGGTTAACTCAAACTATATAAACCAACTACAAGTAACATTAGAGCACATTGAAAAGAAGAAATTGATCCTTCAACTCTCGCAGAAATATGCAAATTGCACTGAGTTATTGGAGAAAGTTTTAAACAGCGATGAAACTAATTATGTCAAATCTCTTCGTAGAAACCATGATGCAAGATATTGAAAGACGAGATGAGAAGTCCACTTTGAAACCCTAAACCGCCCCATTCCTAACAGATGAACATACAAACCCAGTCAATCCGCCAATTGCTACTGGTTTCTCGTTCTAGGTTGGAGAAAAAATAATTAATTTTCAAAAATCATCCAATTATTCGCCTCTGCATGTAGATTTACGTCCAGCCTTAAACATAAGAATTTCTCCTTGAAGAAAACCGGAGGTTGAGCCCAATCTATTAGATTTGTTCCTATTTTCCTTCTAACTTATCCATCTCTTATCCTATGATATTTCCTCCTAATTGATCTACATTAATATCCCCATCACCTTCTAAATCCAATATCGTATTACCCCCATCACCTTTTAAATCCAATATGGTATTACCCCCCATCACAACTTGCTAACATAGCATACTTAAATCCGATAAAATTGGATATGATGATGACTATTAATTAATGCTCTGAAGTCCTATGTATAAATTGTTATAATTGTGAGTGATGATGAACATATCAAGAGCATTTATTTACTAATTTTAGTATATCCTAAAACACAACATGTTTAGCCATTTTATTATTAATTTTTTTTACCATCATTCAAAAAAAATTTCCGATATTCACATTAATCCATACGTAAATATACAACAAAAAAAAACAAGAGTCATATATAAGAATAACAAAAGCATTTTACTTATTAGTATATCAACGCAAAATCAAGTGACTTAAAACATTATAATAGGCATTCAGTGGAGTTCAAAACATTGTGCACCTGATAGAAACCCAAAAAAAAAGATCAAGTTTCAAAACAAATAAATTTGGGTATAACATTGTTCAAAGAACAATATACTACAAGAATCCCAAAAAAAGTTTTGAAGTCCAATGAGATTAGATTTTATGAAGTTCAATATAAATTAGATGTATAAATAGCTTATATTTTAACTAAAAGAAAAGAAAAAGATAACCGGCAAACATGAGAAGTTTAAAGTTACCAACTATAGAAATTGAGTTCTACTTGCTTTAAAAATCCATGTATCAAGGGTACCTGAATCGACAAGTTTTAATAGCTAAATACTAGCAAATTTGAAATGCTGAATCGACAAGTTTTAATAGCCTATTTTGTTTGCAGCTGTCTTGGCTAATATATTAACCATACAGCAACCACAAAATTTATGATTTAATGCTAGCTCAATTTCAGCAATTTAGATTATATTAGAAGCCCAAAGTTCTTCATTCAAGATGTTTGGCAAAACTGATTTAGAAATTACATTGCTTCAAATCAATACTATTCATGACTCAGAGTGAGCGATAGCTTTTTTCTTTTTTTTGATTTTTCTCTACTTCTCTTCTTTTGCCTATACATAAGCCTACATATTCTTGTACTGAAAAGGAGAAGTATGAAAAAGTTGGAGTCATTTCCAATTCTCTCCTTTTTAACGTTTCTCATAGAGAATGAATTGTACTCTTTAGTATCTATGTTTGTCCAGTTCAAATCATTATTAATTTGGGGCATTTACATGCATAGCACACAATTGTAATGTATATACATTTCTCACACCTAAACTTTCATATTTACACACATAGCACTCAAACCTTCTTCATTTCACACAAATAAAACTCAAATCTTTAATATCACATAAAAAATAGCACTATTACGATTTTTTAAAAATGAATACACTTTTTCATGCCAAGATTTAAAACACAAATGCTATGTATGTAAATATGAAAGTTTAGGTGTGAGATGTAAATAAATAAGATTTATGTGCTAGGTATGAAAATTTCCCTATTAATTTTGGCTTTTTGGATCTGATGTTGTAAGTCCTTGTGGTTATTTTTTTCCTCCTGCCATTGTCTCTATGGTTCTTTACTGTGGCAGAATCTGAATTCTTACCTCTTATTTTGTACCCGACCATTTACTCAACCTCAGACCACTTTCTATTCCTACCATTTAGGAAGCTGCAACTTTGTTTTTTAATAATTGTTATTACAAATATGATATGTTCAAGGTATGCAGAAGTCATTTTCTAGTTAATGAAATTTCTACGTCACTTCAAACTTACATGATCGTTGGATGAGGGTTCATTGTATGATGTGCAAATGTTAATAATTTTTGGGAGAATTAATCTCTTTATACTATAGTGAGACCTAAATCTCTTATTTGATAAATTCTTTCCTTATTATCTTTTATACACATTGTAACGCGCGTAACTGAATTTTGCCAAATTTCATATGATTTGGTTTTCTGATCACGTGTGATTCAAGATCGAAGTGTAATTTTGTATGATATCAAATATCTGATAAAATGTCTAATTAAACAATCATTGAATTATTATTTGGGTTAAATTTTATGTATTCTTGTCAATATTAAGTTTATGAACTATGAATTTGTTTTTGTGCATGTGATTCTCATGTATGCCCCCAGGTTTGAATAAAAAAAAGCTAGGCTCTAAGATATCCTGCATCAAACTTAATTTTATTAATCAGCCAAAATACGAATGTATACAAGCGTGGGCAAGCTATAATTTTAGGTAGCTTTAGTATGACTATCATGAAATTTAGAATTATATTCCTATTTTTGATGAGATGTATGATTACAGAATATTTTTAAATTAGATCAACAAATTGATTTTTTTTTTATAGTTCCTATATAATTCAATGTGTGAAATTAAGACTAGTATGGAATGCTTGATCATTTCGGCGAAATATTAAACCTACATGGGATGATATGAAGCATACATTTAGATAATTATGTCATTCGATGAATAGATGACATTAAGACTAGTATGGAATTAAGACTAGTATGGAATGCTTGATCATTTTGGCGAAATATTAAACCTACATGGGATGATATGAAACATACATTTAGATAATTATGTCATTCGATGAATAGATGACCAACTACATTATTAACCTAATAATTGTAAAGAGGGTGGTTATGATGTGTTCCAATATTATGCAAGAGCATAGGTCATATAGAAAAGATATTTGCATTTAGATCATTGGGTCATCATTATTGGTTCCATCAAATGTCTAAATTGAATAACAAAAAATGAATTAAATTACAGCATATTAAAATCACTGTACATAACTTTATATAATAAGGAGCATCACAAGTATCATACTATTGTTAGAACTACTGCACCTATGCTTATTATTAAGGAAAACTTAGTAACATCTCCCTTAAAGCATGTAAAAAATAAATTAACACTAAAATCACACATGATCGAATTCTATTTTAATGAAAAAAAGTCATTTATAAATGTTTTTTTGATAACGCATTATATCTCAAGAAAATTTTACAATAACAATATGAATCAACATATGAAGTTCAATCTAAATCTACAGCAAAGGTGGACATGTTCATGACCAAGACACTATCCTTAATTTAAATGTGAATTGAAATTAATTATATGATGATATCTGAATATATTTTCTAAATGTGAACATCAGAAATCAAGCCCTCTATAATAGATAAATTAAATGAGCAACCTTATAACACAAATCATGATGAAGTATATATCAAATACCTATTAATTAAACTGTCAACTAATCATCAAATCATTATTTTCTAACATTAAACTTATGATAAGTGATTAGACTGTGAAAGTGATCAATGGTTACTCAAAGATAGGATCGAAGGTTAAGAATGTTGGTGAGATGAGGGATTATGAATATAACTAGAATTTAATGGGTATCGAGGAGGAAATTATGGCCGACTATTGATGGGCAGCGGTAAAAAAAAGAGAATTGGAGAGAATGGATGTCAAGAAAGAACCACCACTTACATTCTAATAAGATAAAACTACACCACTTATAAGAGAAATGATTCAACACTCATAAAGTTGAGAAATCAGAGAGAAAATCTTAAAATGTCATAAAATAACATCGAAGTTGTCCTAAATCAGTCCAAAAAAAGCACATACAATTCCAAAGCAAATTAACTCTAATACTAAAGCTAATTAAGGAAAAGAAGACCCGAGGGGTGGAATTAACTCTAATACTAAAGCTAATTAAGGAAAAGAAGACCTGAGAGGTGGCCCAGATACTGGCGGACCCACCCGCCTTGAAATTCAAAAATAACACATGAAGAGAGGGCATTTCAGTTTATGAGACCTAATAAATTTTGTTTGCCCCGCCTTGTCCCCTTGCCTTCCACCAACACCTTCGACTCTAGGGCAAGATTTTCGCTCGCGGTTGTAGCACGCCTGCGTCCCGCATCCCCTTATCAGCCCTATCTCGGAAAATTACAACTTGCAAGTTGAGTCCTCCCCGGCCGGCAGCTCAACCCTTGGCCTTGGACCCTTGTGACTGGCTGAGAGAAAGCTGGGAGATCAATGGGATAAAAAGTCATCTTCATTATCATTAACATCCTCAAGATCTTCATGACCAACGTGTCTTGTCTTCCTTCTAAAAGTTGTGTTGTCAGCGATTGGGGTACTCATTGGATTTTTGGCTGGCTTGGAGCAACGAAAATGTCTTGGTAGTTTTGATTTTCAATAAATATTCTCAGATTGTTGCTGAGATTCGTTGATACCTTTAATTTAAATGGAATTGCTGTAGATGAGTTCAAACTTTGAAGCTGAATGGAATTTGATTCAATAGCATTGAAAGAACCACTGACAGCTCCCTGGACCAAATGCTTGCCGGATTTATTGCTTTGTTTCATGGATTTTCGATGGTTTACAGTGTTGACCTAATTTTTGGTGAGGTCTAGTCTTCCTCTTAGGGTTTAGGATCTAGCCTTAGGGATCTCACTTCGACTATCTTAGAACCTTAGAAATGGGACCTGCCTCGTTCTAAAAATTCAACCTACTTCTGTCCCCTTCTGAAGTTTTGCGTGTGTGGTATCGACTTCTAACACTTAGAAGGGTGAAACCAACATGAGGAAACTCAAAAGGGATCCCTATAGGACCTTCCTGAGCCTTAGGGTGGTCTTCTGCACAATTCGCACTCCCGCGCGCACAAACTTTGTCATTCGGAGAGTCGACACGTCTGATCGCCTCAATTCACATTGCATGCACTTTTACCCGTCAAAAACTCGAATAAACCCTTTGAAATGATCGATCGCGGGTCAAAATTTTGTGAAATTTGAATTTTAACGCGTTTTTGACCCGATTGTCGGCGACGTCGTCCGAGCAACCCCGGATGACAAAACGGACTGCACCGGCACGTCCGGAGCGTCGATTTTGCCTAGGGAGGATACTCATTTTGTTACGACATCGCGCACGAGTAAATCGTATATAATTTGAATATATATATATATATATATATTAATTTATATAAAACATTTTTTCCCCTTTCCTCTTAAAACACTAAATCCCTAAACGCACGCACCCGAGCTCTGCCTCATTTCCCTCTCCCGTTCGCGTGTCTGGCCCTTTCCCTTTCTCGATCTCGAGCCAAGAGCTCCTCCTCCACGCGAGAGAAAATTGACTTCTTATTCGTCCTTGCCCGACACTCTCTGCCCGCGGCCTTCCTTCCCGAAGCCGTGCCAATCTCCCTGAGCTGTGGTTTTCCTTTTCTTGGTAGTTTGACTCTGGGAAGCTTGCTCCCTGGTACACTCGAATGACATTTTTTCTCTTCTTCCCGATGCTTCCCTCGTTGCCACTAGGCTTGCCGGTCGGTCCTAGATGTTTCGGTTGCTTCGTCTTCTGTGAGCAGGGAGCGCGTCCTTTTCTTCTTTGGCCCGATTCGAGTGTCGTGGGTCGAGGGTGTGATCTCCTTTCTCTTCCCCTCTCTTCTTTGCCTATAAACACAGTTTCTTTTGAGATTTTTGGGGTTGTTGAAGAAAATTTGCAAGAGAGGGGAGTAGAAATTTTGGCTGTGAGGAGATTGGAAAGGGAATTTCGGTGAGAACATTTCTTTGAGGTGAATTCTTGTGTTGCAGTGCTTTACTTTGACATTATAGAGGTACCCCTTCTTTCCCCCTCTTCTTCGGTGCTTTGTTTCCTTTCGGTTTTTCTCTCTGCCGAGCCTTTGAGCTTAAGCTCTGTTGGATGATACAACATGCTAGTTCATTTTACTTTGACATATTGTTGAGATATTCACTTCAGACGCATTTAAAAATGAAAATGTGAGCATGTTTTAAGAGCTAAACTTGGTTACTTGCTTAAACTAGGGAGGCTATGACATCTTTATGATTATTGTGGCATGTTTATGTTGAAAACACTTAGGAAGTTAAGACGCGATTTTGGAATAATTTTTGCTCCTCTTATAAACATGTTAGGATGAATATTATGAAGCTTTTCGCTTATTTTCATTTAGCATGAAATGTTGAAGAGTTTATTTGGCATTTTATGAATGCTAGGGGGTTCATTTTACTGTTTTATGCATGTTTGGGGGCTCGGTTTAGCTCCTGTGGCTTTCCCTGGCTTGAAATGTATGCTATGAGAAAATCTATTTAATGTGGAAAGTGTTGTAGCTTATTTTGAGGGCTTGGTTTAGCTCCTCGTGAAGTTACTCTCCTGTTCAAATATTTGTTGAAATAATTTCATGCTTAGGATATTTAGACATGCATGTTGTTTCTTAGCTTTGAATGACTCGGTTTTACCTACAGGTGGCTGGAACTTTAATTTCTATTAAAGTATGAATTTATATATCAATGCTTGGGCTTGTTTAATCTTGTTGAGCTCTGACTATGGCTTTTGGTTCTTGCTGAGCTCGTTTTTGGCTTCTGGTTCTTGTTGAGCTCGGTTTTGGCTGGGTTTGGAGTCTTGGTTTTGGAATTAAAATGAATAGAGCTCTATCCTTATGGAGGCCCCTGTTGGGCTCGGTTTTGGCCCCTGTTGGGCTCGGTTTTGGTATCCCACCGATGTCTTAGCTCAAATATACGTGTGATGGATGAATTTATGTTGATTCACAATAATTTTGTAGTTATTCTTGTGTAAGGCATGTGTCGTTTCTATATTTTGATGTCTCAGGGGTATGTGAATATTTTCTTTTGACTATCTTGTTGTAACTTGGATTTGAGCCTTAGCTGTGGCCGGGTTTTGGCTTGACTTGGGAGCTTGGTTTGCTTGTTTTAGCTCCTACTGCTGAGCCCATGATCGAGTTTTTAAAACTCGTCTTTACTCGAGAGTCTTGATGATTTGCTTTGCTTGTCTTTCGTCCCTACCCGAGAGGTGGCTTTGCTGATTTTAATCCCTACCCGAGAGGCGGCTTTGCTGATTTTAATCCTTACCCGAGAGATGGCTTGGTTCTTTTTTATTCTTGTTGGTTTCGGCTCTTATCCGAGAACCTGTTTTGGATGTGCTGTGTTGTTTCCATTCGAAGGCTGATATTTGGTTTTGATGGATTGATTTGGCAGTTTATGAGGCCGCAATGTGATGTTTGCTTGGTGCCTAGCCGTGGGTTTGTGATGTGGTTGAATCAGCCTCCCCTTTTGGTCCTTACCCGTGAGGCCTATTGTAGGTCATTGGGTATGATTTGGTCCTTCTTGCTAAGCTTGATTGACTTGAATGTTGTGGATGAATCAAGTTTGCCATCTCAAAAATTACAATTACTTTAGTTATACTTTCGTGTTTGTCAAAGAAGTATAGTCGCCTTTGGTGGTCATTTTGTTTGCTTTAGCCGTGAGCCCCTTTGTGGCTGGGTGGCTGTAGTCGTGGGCCTTTGGATGGCCTCTGGTCGTGGGCTTTTGTAGCTGCTCTTTGTTGCCTTAGCCGTGAGCTTTAATAGTTCTTTTCGGGGCCCTTTGTTGCCTTAACTGTAAGCCTTACTTGTTGTCTTTTAGGCTGTCTTTGGTTATGGGTTTTGGTAGTTGTTCCTCGCTCTAGTCGTGAACCCCTTTTGTCCACGTTCCTGGCTTTGGCCGAGAGTCTTGTTGGTTGTTTCCTCTTCTCTGCTGACCCTGGCCGTGAGCATTTATGTGGTTTTATGGGCAAATTTTGTGTTTATTTAATGCATGAGGTTATCTACTAATTTGAAAGTCGGAGAATTTTGATTTTGCCATAAGTTTGGAAATATTAATGGTGGTTTCCCCGAGGTAACTTTCTTTTGAAGTTTGGGAGATTTTAAACCTCATTTTGGAAAAGCACTTGGTGGACTTGATCAATCCTATGTCTTTGGGGTTTGGGAAAATTAGCGCGAAGTGGTCATTTATGTTTGTCAGGAAAGACCTTGGGCACTACTTTTCCAGGACTTTTCGATACGAGTTTTGAGAACTGATCCAATCTCCTTTTCGGTGTTTTAGATGTATCGGTGCCTCCTCTCTCTCACCCCATTTTTGTTTTTTTCTTTCCTTACTTCTTGGTTCGGTTTTCGATGCTTATGCCCCGATGCATAAGTGTCAACGTATAACCTTTTGCTATACGTGAAACCATCAAGCAAAGTCGCAAGTAGTCGTTTTGGGGCGTACGGTGTTGATGATAAAGACACACCGAAGATAGAGCATAAAGATGCCATATCCTATAACATCAAGATTCAGGCATTTGATGAACAATATGATATGGTATCCTTCACCGACATAAGTCTAGCGGGAGTTGGCTCGAACCTTCTCAGGTTGTTGGCGGTCCTATGTCGGGTAGCGTAATTGACTCGTGGACAACAAAAAATTTTTTAAAAAAAAAGATAAGTTTTGATAAACAATTTTCAAACAAAAAACATATTTTTCTACGAAACGAAAATTGATAACTCTTCTTTGCATGTTTAAAATTTGTGTGTATGTCAAAAACATAAATTTTAAAATACGTTTTAAAGTTGGTTGTCCACCTGAANTTATGAATACATTTTTAAAAATCGATTGTCCATCTGGTGAATACCTGTTTAGGCTGGGAAGTAGTCCTTTAGGTGAGGTTCAGGACACACTTCTAGACGAGTGGCGGGTTTTATACATTCGGGTGACCGAGTAGCCTTCGTGGACCCTCAAGAATAAATATAGCTGAGCCTAGTCCCATACGAGTGCTTGCGGTCCCTCTCATCTGAATCTTCTTTTTGTTTTATCGAAGTTTTGGGACAGGGCGTTCGTGTTACTTTTCCTTTCTTTCGGGAATTTTCCAGGAGTTTTGAGGATTTTCTTTTACTTGAGTCTTTTTCGTTGATTTTTCTCGAGTTTTCCACTTTTCCTCGGATTTCCTGGACGACGTTTTTTTTTCCGGACTTTGCTTTTTGAGATGCATTTAGGCTTGCTATACTTAAGGAACATCGGATCTCACGGGTGTACAGGTTTGCTTTACATTTTACAGCACTTAATTTTCCTGTTTTTACCTGTTACCGTACTGTAAAACATGTTACACTTGTCCTGTTTCTACTTGCTACTGTTCTTCATGGATAGCATGTTATACTGCTCCTGTATTGCACACTTTATATTATATAATTTCAAGCATGTTTCCTTTTTGCATAGGATGTTTAGAGAACTACAACCATAGAACCGTTTGATTTAATACTATAACTGGACACCCTAGAAAACTTAAACTCGTCACGTCGGTGAGCTTGGAGCTAGCGTAGTGGGCAGCACGACCATATTCAATAGCAGAACATGTCTTCCCCAGCAAAACTATTCCTTTTCCTAGAAATTAAACAACAACCTATAGGATTTCGAGGTTGTTTGCCTAGCGCAACATAAATCCTCCACCTTTTCTTTAGGCATTTGTATAGCTCTGTTGTACATTGTTTGCCTAGCGCAATATAAATCCTCCACCTTTTTCTTTAGGCATTCGTATAGCTCTGCCATACGATTAGCCCTAACTCGTTCTAGGTTCCGAGGTTGTCGTCCGATACGACGTAAACCCTCATATCTTCCAAGCGATTTGTGTGACCATGTCACGCAAATATAAGTTTTAATTAAATAAAATTGGCAGGATGAAACATTGTAATAATTTCTTCTCAAAACTGGAGCCAAATCATATGATAGACTGGGAAGTCACTGAGATTCTCCTCAGGATCCGTGGTCTCCCATAGTTTCTCTTCATTTGGATTCTTCAACATTGTTCCAGGTTCGAACATTTTCCCTTTCACACCTCTTCGTCCGATTTCGTTGAAAAGTTCTATCCTTTTGACTTCTTTGAAGATGATATCCCCTGATTTTTATCGAGAGTTTTCTTAGGTGACTTCGGTCATTTGAGATGTAATTAACTATAGGGGCTTGCCCTTATAGGAAGCTTTTCCGAACCCAACCTAAAATAAACCCTATTTAATTCTTTGTATTAAATAGGGGAACTTGTCGGCAAATAAAACGGTTTCGCAGACCAAATGGATGTCATATATTTCTTAGTTTATTTGATCGAGTCTCATCCTCAAGTCTTATGTTTATCCCTCAGAATAGATACAAGATTTGAAGTAGAACGCTCTTTCATTTAAACTGCGAAAAATATGAGGTTAGTTTGATTTCATATTTTTCTAAAATTATATATATATATGTAACTTAGAACGTCCTTCCGAAGCGGGCGACGAAACTTCACTTTCAGCGACCGACAACTTCGTACGGGCAACCCACAAACTTTAACTAACTACTTTTTAGCTACCGACATACACCTGCCATAGGGTTGTGATTGAGTTGAATTTTATCTATAAGGAAAAATTAATTGCTTTAGAGAGGAACCACATGGATATAATTTTTTACTTATTTTGAGTGGATTTCTTCAATCCATCAATATACCTCGCTATTAATGGTTAATCTGTTTCATTAAGATTATGGTGAACAGTGTGGTATAAAATTTGTTTACTGTCATTTGTATAGAAAGGAAGAAGTGGGTATGAAAGCTTGGATTATTCATTCCTTCAATGGGTATTTATACACAAAATTATATAGAAAGAAAGGGAAATAAACAATTATAATAAGAAACACAAAAATCTTTCGTAGTTATCCTTTCATTTGATTCATTTAGGGATTGCGGATTGATGCTAATGGAGAATATGGGAGCTCTTTATATCATTCTTTGTATATGAATTCATGGGAGAAATATTTCCTTGTAAGCGTTGAATCCGTGGCCTCTAATTTTCTTATCTAGCACTTACGCCCGCTACTGAATTGTTAGTTATATATGGTTTATGATGGAGACTTCTCTATATACTTGATACCAAATTTTGTGAGTTGCTGGGCTAATGCATGTCAAATGCTCTATTGTGATTGCATAATCTCGAGTTATCACTTGGCTTACAAACACACCACCTAAAACTAATATATTTACAAAATTAACACCCATATCATTTTGTTTTTAACCATCACAACCTTGCCTTCATGTGCGTTGACTGCAACGAAGTAAATATTTGAACAGATTCTTTAATTACTGTTTATAGCCTTTTTTAACATTACATGATGGGTATTAACAGTAGTGATGCATCCTCATCTTTATAGATTCTTTTTAATAACTTTGAAGATTATCGTTTACTTCATCCAAAAGGAAAGAAATAAGTATAGAAACAGATAGCGATCTATTCTTCTTCAGTTAACTCTTGTAATTTGGGGATTTGCAATAATTTGTTGAAATATCAATTAAGGTATGATAATAATGATTGTTATTTAAATACTTTGATTTGTCTTAATTTGGGATGTGAAATAAATAATTTATTTTTGTTCAAGATTATTTTCTTTCTTTCAGTAACATATTCAATATTTAGTGGCCATCATTACTGGTTCTCTATTTAAAGTTTCTATTTCTCCACCCACATATAGGTACGCATTTTCATCTTTTCTTTTATTTTAAGAAATCGAGTGTCTTTTTTTCTCTTAAAAATGGTCGGTTATGTGTCTTTTTACATTTAGTTATTACTTGATAATTGATTAGCAATTTCAAATTCTTTATATTGATATTAGGATTTTTTTCTTAAGCTTTGATAAAATCATCGTTATTTAAAGAGAAAATAAGAGTTGAAATTGATATTGACAATCTTCCAGCAGATCCTGGGCCTCATCCTTTGATTTGGAGTTATGATGAAAATGATAGTGATGCACTGCGAAGAACGTATTTGTTGAAGGGACCACATCAAACAAAGAGTCATACTTTTCCGTAAATTGATGGGTGTCATTGCACGAAGATTTAGTTGAACATGGTTTAATGAGTATCCAACTTGGTTAGAATATAGTGTGCAAAAAGATGCATCATATTGCCTTTATTGTTATTTATTTAAATCTCAAGAAAATGTTACTATAAGTCAAGGCGGTGGAGATTCTTTTGTTGGTGAAGGATTTAATAATTGGAAGATAAAAGAAAAACTTATAGCTCATGTTGGTGAGCATAATAGTGCTCACAATAAAGCAAGACAAAAATGTGATGATTTAATAAAGCTGAAATACATAATGTTTCTGTTATGTGATTGAGTAAGGATAAAAGAAATAAAAAAGAACATCGGATTATGTTGACAACAACAATTGGTTGTATTAGATTTCTTTCACGACAATGATTAACATTTCATGGCCATGATGAATCATCTGAATCAACTAATCAATATAATTATTTATAATTACTTTATTTCCATGTGAATCATAATGAAGATGTAAAAAAAGTTATATTTGAAAATGCCAGTACAAAATTACAGTTGACTTCACCAAAGATTCATAAACAACTTTGTAAAGCAGCAGTAGCTGAGACTCATGTACTCATCATGAAAGATATAAGTGATTCATATTTTTCTATTATAAAGGATGAGTCTCGTGATGTATCAATAAAAGAACAATTGACAGTTGCAATGGGATATATTGATAAAAATAGACAAATTATTGAAAGAATTATTGATATCACGCATGTTTTATCAATAAATGCAGTTACACTCAAGACAACTCTTGAATCAATATTGGTGAAATATTGATTAAGTTTGCATAGAAAACGTGGCCAAGATTATGATGAAGCATCTTATATGTGAGGTGACTTTAATGGCTTAAAAGTCCTTATCCTTCAAATTTACGTTCATTGTTTTGCCAATCAACTCCAATTATGTTTAGTAGAAGTAGTAAAAAATCATTGGCAAACTAAACATCTTTTTGAGTGTACTTCAAGAATTCTGAATACCGTAAGGGGTTCATGTAAGAAGAGTGAAGCTCTCAAAACTATTCAACATGAGAAAATTCTTTTGCATCTTAAAACTAGAGATTTACTTAGTGGTCTTGGTTTAAATCAAAAAACTACTTTGCAACGAGCCCATGAAACCTGTTGGAGCTCCCATTTTCATACTTTAATTAGTCTCAAAAAATACTTGAGATAGTAAAGGAGGATGGGGTACATGATCAACAATCAGTTTAAGCTGGTATTTTAATCAATACAATAGAATCGTTTGACTTTATCTTTACAATATATTTGATGATTGATATTTTGGGTATTACAAATGAATTATCACAATCTATAAATAAAAGATCAGAATATTGAGAATGCAATAAAATTAGTGCAAGTATTCAAACAACGATTACAAATGACGAGGGAGAATGGATGGGATCCTTTATTGGATGAAGTGTCTCATTTTTGTAATGTTTTTTAAGTTGATATTTCAAATATGAATTGTATTTTCAAGGCTAATCGTCGATCAACACGTAAAGGTGAAAAAAGGACAAATTTAAATTATTATCGTGTTGAATTGTTTTATACTGTGATCGACATGCAAATTCAAGAATTGAACAATCATTTATTTGAAAAAAATATTGAGCTACTTCTTTGTGCGACGTGTTTGAACCCAAATGATTCATTCTTTGCATTTGATAAGGCGAAAGAAATAGATTCATCTTGCAGAATTGGATCCGTATGATTATTCTATTGTTTAGTTAGTGACACTTGAGAATCAACTATCTACTTACATTATCGATATGTGCAGTAGTGTTGATTTCTCATCTCCTAATAATTTTACTAATCTTGCATAACAGTTAGCTCAGACATAAAAGGATTGTATCATTTAGTTTATAGACTTAGGGTACGTTTGGGGCGGCGGTTTACCTGAAGCACGACACCGTGCCGCTGGTTTCGTCCATTTGGGGTGGCGGTGCAGCCGCGGCGTCCCGCGGTTTGGTGTGAACGCGGAAAGCTCCTTACTTGCGGCCCAGCTTCATCGATCGGCTTTTTACCCTCGTGCCCTCTTTTTACCAGTCTTAACCGCGACAGTAGATCCCGCGAAAGAAGAGCAAGCCGCGATGGTCGTCTTCCTCCTCTTCTCCGCAAAAGGTGAGCTCTTCTACCACAACTGACGGACGTCTTCCTCCACAGTAAGTTTCCTGCGCCTCTTCTTCTTCTTCTTCTTCTTCTCCTCGACAGAAATCGAATAACTCGAGGGAGCCCAAAAAAAACTTGAGCGAGGTTTATTTTCAGAAATTCCTGGGTAAATTAATCTTTTGCGTAAGCTCAAAATGCTAATTTGGTTATTGGGAGTATTATTCCTCTAGATGGAGCACTTCGTTTTCCTTGTTTCGAGCACTTTGTTTTCCTTTTTCCCTGTTTCAAGTGCTTCTGTAAAGCTTTCCGGTTCAAACTAGCCAGCAAATACATTTTTTGAAAAGATTCTTGGCAAATGATGGGTGATTCTGATTTCACATTAAACAAAGGTGAATCTGATTCAGTGTGTCTTGTTTGTCAACAAATTTATGCAATATTCTCATTGTGAAATTTTGGTGAGAATTTAAAAGATATTTGGAAGTGGGTGCTAGCCTTGTAAGTANTTGCATAATCTCGAGTTATCACTTGGCTTACAAACACACCACCTAAAACTAATATATTTACAAAACTAACACCCATATCATTTTGTTTTTAACCATCACAACCTTGCCTTAATGTGCGTTGACTGCAACGAAGCAAATATTTGAACAGATTCTTTAATTACTGCTTATAGCCTTTTTTAACATTACATGTTGTGTATTAACAATAGTGAAGCATCCTCATCTTTATAGATTTTTTTTAATAACATTAAAGATTATCATTTACTTAATCCAAAAGGAAAGAAATAAGTATAGAAACAGATGGCGATCTATTCTTCCTCAGTTTACTCTTGTAATTTGGGGATTTGCAATAATTTGTTGAAATATCAATTAAGGTATGATAATAATGATTGTTATTTAAATACTTTGATTTGTCTTAATTTGGGATGTGAAATAAATAATTTAATTTTGTTCAAGATTATTTTCTTTTTCTCAGTAACATATTCAATATTTTGTGGCCATCATTACTGTTTCTCTGTTTAAAGTTTCTATTTCTCCACCCACATATAGGTACGCATTTTCATCTTTTCTTTTATTTCAAAAAATCGATAGTGTCTTTTTTTCTCTTAAAAATGGTCGGTTCTGTGTCTTGTTACATTTACTTGTTACTTGATAATTGATTAGCAATTTCAAATTCTTGATATTGATATTAGGATTTTTTTCTTAAGCTTTGATAAAATCATCGTTATTTAAAGAGGAAAGAAGAGTTGAAATTGATATTGATAATCTTCCAGTAGATCTTGGGTTTCATCCTTTGATTTGGAGTTATGATGAAAATGATAGGGATGCACTGCGAAGAACGTATTTGTTGAAGGGACCACATCAAACAAAAAGTCATACTTTTCCTTAAATTGATGGGATTGATGGGTGTCGTTGAACGGAGATTTAGTTGAAAATGGTTTAATGAGTATCCAACTTGGTTAGAATATAGTGTGCAGAAAGATGCATCATATTGCCTTTATTGTTATTTATTTAAACTTCAAGAACATGTTACTATAAGTCAAGGTGGTGGAGATTCTTTTGTTGGTGAAGGATTTAATAATTGGAAGATAAAAGAAAAACTTATAGCTCATGTTGGTAAGCATAATAGTGCTCACAATAAAGCAAGACAAAAATATCATGATTTAATAAAACTGAAATACATAATGTTTTTGTTATGCGATTGAGTAAGGATAAAAGAAATAAAAAAGAACATCGGATTATGTTGACAACAATAATTGGTTGTATTAGATTTCTTTCACGACAATGATTAACATTTCGTGGCCATGATGAATCATCTGAATCAACTAATCAATATAATTATTTATAATTACTTTATTTCCTTGAGAACCATAATGAAGAGGTGAAAAAAGTTATATTTGAAAATGCCAGTACAAAATTATAGTTGATTTCACCGAAGATTCAGAAACAACTTTGTAAAGTAGCAGCAGCTAAGACTCTTCTACTCATCATGAAAGATATAAGTGATTCATATTTTTCTATCATAGAGGATGAGTCTCGTGAATCAATAAAAGAACAATTGACAGTTGCAATGGGATATATTGATAAAAATAGACAAATTATTGAAAGAATTATTGATATCACGCATGTTTCATCAATAAATGCAGTTACACTCAAGATAACTCTTGAATCAATATTAGTGAAATATTCATTAAGTTTGCATAAAAAACATGGCCAAGACTATGATGAAGCATCTAATATGTGAGGTGAGTTTAATGGCTTAAAAGTCCTTATCCTTCATAATAATCCTCAAGCATTTTACGTCATTTTTTGCCAATCAACTCCAATTATGTTTAGTAGTAGCAGTAAAAAATCATTGGCAAACTAAACATCTTTTTGAGTGTACTTCAAGAATTCTGAATGCCGTAAAGGGTTCATGTAAGAAGAGTGATGCTCTCAAAACTATTCGACATGAGAAAGTTCTTTTGCATCTTAAAACTAGAGATTTACTTAGTGGTCTTGGTTTAAATCAAGAAACTACTTTGCAACGAGCCCATGAAACCTGTTGGAGCTCCCATTTTCATACCTTAATTAGTCTAAGAAAAAACTTGAGATAGTAAAGGAGGAAGGGGTACATGATCAATAATTAGTTGAAGCTGGTGTTTTAATCAATACAATAGAATCGTTTGACTTTATCATTACAATATATTTAATGATTGATATTTTAGGTATTACAAATGAATTATCACAATCTATAAATAAAAGATCAGAATATTGAGAATGCAATAAAATTAGTGCAAGTATTCAAACAACGATTACAAATGACGAGGGAGAATGGTTGGGATCCTTTATTGGATGAAGTGACTCGTTTTTGTAATGTTTTTTAAGTTGATATTTCAAATATGAATTGTATTTTCAAAGCTAATCGTCGGTCAGCACGTAGAGGTGAAAAAAGGACAAATTTAAATTATGATCGTGTTGAATTGTTTTATACTGTGATTGACATGCAAATTCAAGAATTGAACAATCATTTATCTGAAAAAAATACAGAGCTAATTCTTTGTGCGACATGTTTGAACCCAAATGATTCATTCTTTGCATTTGATAAGGGGAAAGAAATAGATTCATCTTGCAGAATTGGATCCGTATGATTATTCTATTGTTTAGTTAGTGACACTTGAGAATCAACTATCTACTTACATTATTGATATATGCAGTAGTGTTGATTTCTCATCTCTAAATGATTTTACTATTCTTGCATAACAGTTAGCTCAGACAAAAAATGATTGTATTATTTAGTTTATAGACTTAGGGCGCGTTTGGGGCGGCGGTTTGCCTACAGCACAACACCATGCTGCTGGTTTCGTCCATTTGGGGTGGCGGTGCAGCGCGACATCCCGCCGTTTGGTGTGAACACGGAAAGCTCCTCCTTACCTGCGGCCCAGCTTCGTCGATCGACTTTTTACCCCCGTGCCCTCTTTTTACCAGTCCTAACTGCGACAGATCCCGCGAAAGAAGAGCAAGCCGATGATTGTCTTCCTCGTCTTCTCCGTGAAAGGTGAGCTCTTCTCAGACAGCTAACATACGTCTTCCTCCACAGTAAGTTTCCTGCGACTCTTCTTCTTCTTCTTCTCCTCAACAGAAATCGAATAACTTGAGGGAGCCCAAAAAAAACTTGACCGAGGTTTATTTTCAGAAATTCCTCAGAAGCTCAAAATACTAATTTGGTTATTGGGAGTATTATTCCTCTAGATGGAGCACTCCGTTTTCCTGTTTCGAGCACTTCGTTTTCCCTTTTTCCCTGTTTCGAGTGCTTCTGTAAAGTTTTCCTGTTCAAACTAGCCAGCAAATTCATTTTTTGCAAAGATTCTTGGCAAATGGTGGGTGATTCTGATTTCACATTAAACAAAGGTGAATCTGATTCAGTGTGTCTTGTCCGTCAACAAATGTATGCAATATTCTTATTGTGAAATTTTGGTGAGAATTTAAAAGTTAGTTGGAAGAGGGTGCTAGTTTTGTAAATAACAATGTTTAAAGCGTTATGTATGCAGTTATCCTTACTTTATGTTGATGGGGCAAGATGGAGCTGTGAACTTCAATGCCATGTAAATAGAGCAATAAACCTATTAATCCTAAACCCTGATATCTCTAGAGGATTGAGATGATGCTAGACTTTGAAGAAGAGTATTTAGGAAGTTTTTCTTTGTTGGTATTATGTAACAATTTGAATTATCATCCATCGAGTTATTGTTTGCTTTCGTTTACTCTTGAATTTATTTATATCAAAATAATTAACTTTAAAGCGTTTCAAATATTTAGCATTATAGCTATGAAATCACATTATGGGGATGTTTGGTACCTGCATTTGAGCAAGAATTACCAAGCTGCTGCTTTCAATCGAATCACATGCATTATAGCTATGAAAGTAACCTGTGAAATAATTCACATATATTTACAACAGTAATCCTGTAGCATCTTACCCCATAAGTGAAAAGGGTGGATCAGATAATGGTGAATTCAACTTCATGTTAAAAATAATATTATCATTATTTTACTTGTAATTTTATTAGTTTTTTTTTTTTGCTTTTTTTTAGCACTTTCGGCACTCACTGTTAAATGAGTAATGTATCTGAACTTTTGTTCTGTTTTGAAATAAACTTCTGCTTCTGAAGTATCAAATATGTGGCTACCATAATTCTGTTTTAAAAATTTTTACTAAACATGAGCAGAATATTCATTTTTCCAGAAACAACTATCCCACAGCTGTTTTCACACAGCCGCAACAAACAGACAACCAGTTCCCCGCAACAGCTTCCTGGGGCCGCACAGCTGCACTGAAAAGCTGAGAAGCTGTAGCTGCCCCAAACAACATTTATTGTCTTTGCATTAACTTTACCAGTTTCTGCTGCTACAATTAAAAGAGAATTCTCAGCATTGAAGATTGCAAAAAACAATTGCATAGTCGAATGAGTGATGATTGGCTTAATGATTGTCTCGTACCGTACATTGAAAAAGAAGTCTATGATTTGGTTCCAAATGAAGTTGTCATGCAATATTATCAAAATATGCAAAATAGATTGAAAAATTTATAATACATTTTTGTTTTGAGTTGTATTATTCATTTTATTTATTTATATTTTTTAATGGGAAAATTACATGTGCAACACAATTCTTATCGATTCAAATATTTCACACCTAAAGTTTCATGTTCACGCACATAACACTTTACTTATGGATGAAAAGATGAATTTGGCTATTAAAATGTGATAATGAGTGTTATTTTTTATACAATGGCTGTCAATATGAAAATTTTGGCTTGAGATAGGTAAATCCATAAGAACTGGGTGCTATGCATGTAAATGCCCCTTTTTTAAATTTGCCCCCCTTCATAAAAGAGGTTGGTTCCGCCCCTGGGCCTAGATTTTTAGCCATTGGAAATTGAAAGACCTAAACTGACCAACAAAAATAGAGTCGTATGAGTGATTTGATCCTTTATGTGTTCGTATGGGACAGGTGTAAAAGACACCCGTATCAACTTGAAATTAATTATCTTTTTGGTTTATAGTTCCTTGATTCTAAAGTTAAAAAAAAAAGAGGCTTGCTAATATAAGTTATATAAACATTTTAAAGGATTTATTAATGATGAAACCCTAAATCAATTTGAAATTTTGAATATCATCCATCTGGTCAAATTTAAAAGTGCATAATAGGCACAACTAATATTTAAACAATTTAAGTTATTTTCTTTTAAAGAGAATACTCATTCTTATTTACACATCATCTTTAGGTGGATTATTTGTTTTTAAGTTTTAATCATCTCTATAGCTAGGAATAAATTATTATTTCTTTATTAATATCTATCAAGATGAATGTTAATAACCTCAATTTTTTATTACTTATCTTATATCATGTTAGTCCATTCTTTGATTTGACTGAAATATTTGCTTCAATAAACATTACAATTTTTTGGGTTAAAGAAGGTATTATGAAAAAGAAAAATATTAAATATGTGAGAATTTAAAGAAGATAAATTGAAAATATGTATCATACATTTGCCCCTTAAATGACATGGAGTACTAAACATGACCATATTAAGATGGCCAGCACAAGAAAATTAGTAGAATATCAATATGAGAGCCATGGGAGATCAAACCTATTGATTATATGCTAAGGGGCAATCAAGCACTAGATGGTTAGCGTTGGATGATTAATTTTAAGAAACATATGGTCTTTAATTTTTGTAAAAAATGTTCCTTAAAATGAAAATACCTATCATACATTTCCCCCCTAAATGATATGGAGTACTAAACATGGCCAGCTATCTAAAATTGTTTCTTGAATATGTATCATATGATAGCAAAATTGTTTCTTGAGAATGACGGTTATCCATGAGAGGGATACGTTACAATTGTTCAAGGAATCTTCGAGGTTTGAGCATGGCTTTATACATGAAGTGACCACATGAAACCTCTTAAGGGAATAGAGGGAGAGTCATAAAGATTATTGTGGAATCAATATGAAAATTAGGAACTATCAGAACCCAACAAGGGGATCTGGTGAAGAAGATCAAATACTCTAGGCAACTTTGATGGGGATAACCCAATCTGCGACACCAAAATGAGCTAATCGAAATGAGCTGATTGATGAGATTTAAACAGCACAGCATCAAACAAACTGAAAGGTATCTTCCCATTCGAATGATTGGGTAATGAAGGAAATTAACACTCCACAAGATTGCAGATCAACATTGGGCGAGACATCCAATCTGCATCCGATTGGCTAGATTGCACTAGTTGACGACTTCAAATATAATGCAAAAAATTTTATCAGGTGTGGATTGAGGTGTTAGAAATGGGTAAAAAGTAAGGATTATATCTATCTCAAATGCTTTTACAGATCTGACAAATATTGTAGGATTAAGATATGCTGTAAGACTCTAAGCTGATAGTACTTACTTGATCGAGTTTCACAGAAATCTCTGGCCAACACTGGTCTTTAAGAAACAATTTTACCGTAGTACATATTTATACTGAAACTTCTGGGGATGAAGGTGTCTGCTACCATAAAATCCTCTTAGCTTAAGTGGCTTTTAATTAAATTTGAGGGAATGTAATTTATCACAATATTATTTAACTTCACGGGCAGCAAAATGCAAGGAAACTCAAAATAAGTAGAACCAAACTTAACAAAACAAAAATGAAACAAACTGCAATAGGCAGAACGCATATTTAGATAGCTGCACTTACAAAAAATACTGAACTGAAGATCCTCTGCTGTTTATATAGAAGTGAAATTCTTTAAATGGATGTTTAGATAAACTCATTTCACAGCGAGAAACAATAAAGTACATGCAGATTTCAACTGGCCAAGTAGTCTTCTTTTCTGATTTCATCTTTGATTCACTCCTACCAATCTACCAAACCTCACAATCTCCGAGTTAAATTAACAGCTTGCATCCTAACATGGATTTTCATGACTAAAAACTGCGTATAGCACAGCCAAAGAAAAAAAATAGAACATGCCTTTCTCTTCCTGTAATTATACTCTATCAATAAAAACTCAGCATAAATCACCAACCCAGATTAAAACCAAGAAAATCCAGTAGTAAAAAGCCCAGAGACCTAACTGGGTCTTTCCTAATTCAACAAAATACAACCCCGTTTTCATACAAATCATCCACTAAAACCAAGTTTTTTCGTCAAAAGAAGAGCCTTGAGAGCAAAGGATCAATACCTTGGCCGAGATGGTGGCTTGAGCATGGCCAGAGTCCTCGGGAGCCACAGAGTAATCGGCCAGGACGACGACGTTCGGCTGGATCTCCTCCGAAACACACTTCGTACCGCTCGCCGGCAAGGTTATCCAAAGGGCTCCCGCTCCAGGCATCTTAGAGATGAATAGGAGACCGAAGAGTAAGAAAAAGAAGATATCAGGCATCGTTACGGCGGAGCTCAAGATCGCCGCGCCGCTTTTCTTCTCCATCGGATGCCGATCTCCCAAAACAGTCGCGCTTGGAGCAGATGATGTTTTCACCGCTATTTGGCTGCTTAATCTATGTACAACTCACAAGGAAAGCCTCCCACCCTCCTCAGAACAAGGGAAGATCGCATATTTTATTTAGGGTCTCTTAGGGGTGCGGGAGCGGTTTTCAAAATGCCCCTTTAGTTCGTGAGTTTCGTCCGCTTATTCGAAATTGTGTTTGAGTTTTTATACTAATCACAGGTCGACCCACACGGCCTGCATTTTAGGATAAACAGCTTATCTTGAAACACACAAGCTGCCCCAAACTGACCCTTAATCAGGTTTCACAGATAACTGATACGTCTTCCGAATGCATAGAATGCATATTTCATTTCTAATGTTTGGTTTGTTTAAACTATTAAATATATTAGAACAGTTCGGTCTCATATTTTTTTTAAATTAAAATATTATTTTTCAAAATTATATATATATATTTTAAAAACCACAAACATCATATTTGACGGCCGACAATCTTCAATGTTTAAGAAGCTCACAGAGAACCTAGTCTCAATAATCATATCAATATAATACTTTCAAAGCTAACTCCAAGTCTCCAACAAGTACAAGGTAATACACATCTTACATAAGGAATGGTTGAAGTTCTTTACACTTCAAAAGGATATATAAATTAGTTGTTGCTCAAAGCTCAGAGTCATTAAGATATCTTGAATTGTATCTCTAACATGCTTAATTTAATTTTTTGAAATAAGAAAGCCAAATTTATTTTTTTGATAAAGTATTCCTAGCATTAATAGAGTCTATGAGATAGTTAAGGAAATGCTTGATTTATAGGAAAGCAAAATGATTAATATTATGTTAAGATGATAACTTTTTTGCATTCAAATTTCTTCCAACACCTTGAATACCATAATTATTTTAAGTGGCTATTTTTTTCGGTGAGGGATTGAGTGCTTTGGATTTTCTTATTATATTTTTCTTAAATCATGGAAAATAATAATAGAGCTATGAAAAACACTATCAATCGAGGCTTTATGTAATGCATTTTGGGTGTATTGAGTGATACTTGAATTAATGTTCGGTATTAGGCTGAAATCTATTGATTTTTTATTGATGTGTGGATCAATTAATAATAATAGTTTGATCAGAGCAATGTTCCAAGTTAAAAATAATAAAGTTCTATTCATTATTATTAAAAATTAAAGGAAGAGGATCTAAAATGGATTTGAGAAATATAAGAGAGGAATGAGGGAGGTTGGGTGGAGGCTGATGGAGGAGGATTACCATACGTTCTTCTTGGAATTGACACATCATTTTCTTTATTTATTATTTCTATTAGTACTTCATCCTCATTAAAAGAGTTATTAATGGGAATATGTTCAGAGCTTTCCCACTAGTTGGTAAACAACAAATATTATGAGTAGAACATATTGCAAACATCACAAGCTTCATGTTTTAAATCATAACAACTTTCAAAATAATTTTGGATCCATTGATTTTCATTGTAATGTTAGATGATAATGATAAGTTCGGGTTATGTAAAACATAAACTGTGGCAAATATTAGACATATTTTAGATGTAGTGAATGTTATTGATCATGTTTTGCATTATAGATGATACATCTCTTATCATGTATTTTGCTATTCATGTATTGCTTACTATGTAGCCGATACTATAGCACTTCCTATAAATATAGGATCTTGGAGAGTACAAAGGGGAGTAACTCTTTCTTAGCCTTTAGGACCCCTCTCGAGCATTCTTCCTTTTTTGAAGGAATATTTTTTTTTTCTTCATATCTCTCTCCTTTTTTCTTATGACTTAGATTTTTTACTCCTTCTTTCTTATTTGGAGGTCATTATCTTCAAACTCTATGATGCTTAGTGAATTTTACTTCTTTGTTCAATTATTTTGATTTCTCTTCTTCTTCGATACTAATAAGATTAATTTCGGCATAATTCAAAGACAAATCTAGATGCAACAATATGTTTCTATTGCAATGATTAAAAAAAGAGATCTAATGATGTTTAAGTATTTATTATTAGAAAATTAAGATGATTGGAATTGCAATAACATTAGTGTTTTTCTTATAGCTTTATGCAATAACTATTGAGAATTCAATATTTTTTTACATTAACGACTTTATTAATTTAACACACATAAATTAGTTAAACATAACAAATAATCACAATTTGCATAAAATAAATAATATACATATAAATGATACAATTTATATATAAGTTCAAGATGAGGATTTGTATGCAGCCCCAACTGGTTTCTACAACTATGTACTTATTAATGAATGGGATTTCCACCATTCCTTGCTTGTTAGGGATTACTTCTTTATAACCGGCAACTTGATGAAAGCGGGGTCATCATTAGGATCTGGTATGGTCCCTTTCAAAACAGATACTGGTAGATGATCAGCCTCTCCTTTGCTCGTACCATTGTAATTGATTGTTGAAATTATATGATCATTGCTCTTCCCCCAAATTAGAGAGTAAAGTCCTATCATTATGATAATAGCCCCAAGAATTCTGAAATTTATAGATTTGTTAATAATATAACCTGATAATTTTATAAATAACTATATAAAATGAAATTTAACGTTTATTTTAGAGCAAGAATTTGTTATTTTTATTGTGATCAAAAGATCAATAATTAAAATCATATAAATAGTCTCTGCAAGCAGGAATTAAAACTGTTTTATGAACATCTCATCTCATATTGCATTGGCGATAAGCTCATGTAATGGCCACATATACCTTTTTTTATTATTAATATACACCTAAATAAAAAGTTTGATTTTAGGAAATTCGTGATCACATAAAACTTATGGTTCATTCTAAGGGTCCGTTTGGGCAGCTTGTGAGTTTCAGGATAAGCTACTTATCCTGAAACACGGCCCGCGGGCCGGCCGCAAGGGTCGACCCGCGGCCTGCGTTTAGTGTAAAAACCCAAACGCAGTTTCAGATAAGCTAGCGAAACGCGCGAACCAAACGGTATGGCGGTGTTTTGAAAACGCCGCCCGCACTTATAAGCTGCCCCAAAAGGACCCTAAGTATGTGTATGTTTTTTTAGTTTTTGTTACAAGATTTTGATAGACTATGTTTCATAATACTCTTCATAAATTATTCACAAGAATTTTGATTGTCATTAACATGATCATCATTAATCTTCTCTGCATAACTATTTTTGATTAGATAGCTGGTATGATATATTCTTTTTAGTTAATCATTTAAATGAATATACTATAATATAGGTAATAATTAAAATTTATATTATTTAACTCAGAGATGTTGGCTTATATATATATATACACACACTCAAGCCACCTAATTCAATGTATTTACATAACAAACAACTATACTTTACTTTCTACATTCATTACACCAAAATACTATTTCATGCCACATAAAAAATATTACTATTTTAACGTTTAAAAATCGACAGACATCTTTTAATGTATAGATAAGATGACATATATGTAAGAAATTGAAGTTTAAGTGTTGNTTGTCCCCTTGCCTTCTACCCACACCTTCTACTCTATGGCAAGATTTTCGCTTGCGGTTGTAGCACACCTGCGTCCTGCGTCCCCTTATCAGCCCTCTCTCGGAAAATTATAACTTGCAAGTTGAGTCCTCCACGGCCGGCAGCTCAACACTTGGCCTTGGACCATTGTGACTGGCTGAGAGCAAGCTGGGAGATGGATGGGATAAAAAGTCATTTTCATTATCATTAACATCCTCAAGATCTTCATGGATTAGAGGATAATTTTTGGACCATTGTGTCTTGTTTTCCTTCTAAAAGTTGTGTTGTCAGCGATTGGGGTACTCATTGGATTTTTGGCTGGCTTGGAGCAACGAAAATGTTTTGGTGGTTTTGATTTTCAAGAAATATTCTCAGATTGTTGCTGAGCTTCGTTGATACCTTTAAATTAAATGGAATTGCTGTAGATGAGTTCAAACTTTGAAGCTGAATGGAATTTGATTCAATAGCATTGAAAGAACCACTGACAGCTCCCTGGACCAAATGCTTGCTGGATTTATTGCTTTGTTTCATGGATTTTCGATGGTTTACACCTGCCATAGGGTTGTGATTGAGTTGAATCTTATCTTATAGGAAAAATTAATTGCTTTAGAGAGGAACCACACGGATATAAATTTTTACTTATTTTGAGTGGATTTCTTCAATCCATCAATATACCTCGCAATTAATGGTCAATTTGTTTCATTAAGATTATGGTGAACAGTGTGGTATAAAATTTGTTTACTGTCATTTGTATAGAAAGGAAGAAGTCGGTAGGAAAGCTTGGATTATTCATTCCTTCAATGGGTATTTATACACAAAATTATATAGAAAGAAAGGGAATAAACAATTATAATAAGCAACACAAAAAACTTTCCTGGTTATCCTTTCATTTGATTCATTTAGGGATTGCGGATTATGGAGAAATATGGAAACTCTTTATATCATTCTTTGTATACGAATTCATGGGAGATATATTTCCTTGTAAGCGTTGAATCCGTGGTCTCTAATTTTCTTATCTAGCACTTAAGCCAGCTACTGAATTGTTAGTTATATATGGTTTATGATGGAGACTTCTCTATATACTTGATACCAAATTTTGTGAGTTGCTGGGCTAATGCATGTCAAATGCTCTATTGTGATTGCATAATCTCGAGTTATCACTTGGCTTACAAACACACCACCTAAAACTAATATATTTACAAAACTAACACATATCATTTTGTTTTTAACCATCACAACCTTGCCTTCATGTGCGTTGACTGCAACGAAGCAAATATTTGAACAGATTCTTTAAGTACTGCTTATAGCCTTTTTTAACATTACATGTTGTGTATTAACAATAGTGATGCATCCTCATCTTTATAGATTTTTTTTTAATAACATTAAAGATTATCATTTACTTGATCCAAAAGGAAAGAAATAAGTATAGAAACAGATGGCGATCTATTCTTCCTCAGTTTACTCTTGTAATTTGGGGATTTGCAATAATTTGTTGAAATATCAATTAAGGTATGATAATAATGATTGTTATTTAAATACTTTGATTTGTCTTAATTTGGGATGTGAAATAAATAATTTAATTTTGTTCAAGATTATTTTCTTTTTCTCAGTAACATATTCAATATTTTGTGGCCATCATTACTGTTTCTCTGTTTAAAGTTTCTATTTCTCCACCCACATATAGGTACGCATTTTCATCTTTTCTTTTATTTCAAAAAATCGATAGTGTCTTTTTTTCTCTTAAAAATGGTCGGTTCTGTGTCTTGTTACATTTACTTGTTACTTGATAATTGATTAGCAATTTCAAATTCTTGATATTGATATTAGGATTTTTTTCTTAAGCTTTGATAAAATCATCGTTATTTAAAGAGGAAAGAAGAGTTGAAATTGATATTGATAATCTTCCAGTAGATCTTGGGTTTCATCCTTTGATTTGGAGTTATGATGAAAATGATAGGGATGCACTGCGAAGAACGTATTTGTTGAAGGGACCACATCAAACAAAAAGTCATACTTTTCCTTAAATTGATGGGATTGAGGGGTGTCGTTGAACGGAGATTTAGTTGAAAATGGTTTAATGAGTATCCAACTTGGTTAGAATATAGTGTGCAGAAAGATGCATCATATTGCCTTTATTGTTATTTATTTAAACTTCAAGAACATGTTACTATAAGTCAAGGTGGTGGAGATTCTTTTGTTGGTGAAGGATTTAATAATTGGAAGATAAAAGAAAAACTTATAGCTCATGTTGGTAAGCATAATAGTGCTTACAATAAAGCAAGACAAAAATATCATGATTTAATAAAGCTGAAATACATAATGTTTTTGTTATGCGATTGAGTAAGGATAAAAGAAATAAAAAAGAACATCGGATTATGTTGACAACGATAATTGGTTGTATTAGATTTCTTTCACGACAATGATTAACATTTCGTGGCCATGATGAATCATCTGAATCAACTAATCAATATAATTATTTATAATTACTTTATTTCCTTGAGAAACATAATGAAGATGTAAAAAAGTTATATTTGAAAATGCCAGTACAAAATTACAGTTGATTTCAACGAAGATTCAGAAACAACTTTGTAAAGCAGCGACAGCTGAGACTCTTGTACTCATCATGAAAGATATAAGTGATTCATATTTTTCTATCATAGAGGATGAGTCTCGTGAATCAATAAAAGAACAATTGACAGTTGCAATGGGATATATTGATAAAAATAGACAGATTATTGAAAGAATTATTGATATCACGCATGTTTCATCAATAAATGCAGTTACACTCAAGATAACTCTTGAATCAATATTAGTGAAATATTCATCAAGTTTGCATAGAAAACGTGGCCAAGACTATGATGAAGCATCTAATATGTGAGGTGAGTTTTATGGCTTAAAAGTCCTTATCCTTCATAATAATCCTCAAGCATTTTACGTCATTTTTTGCCAATCAACTCCAATTATGTTTGGAAGTAGCAGTAAAAAATCATTGGCAAACTAAACATCTTTTTGAGTGTACTTCAAGAATTCTGAATACCGTAAAGGGTTCATGTAAGAAGAGTGATGCTCTCAAAACTATTCGACATGAGAAAGTTCTTTTGCATCTTAAAACTAGAGATTTACTTAGTGGTCTTAGTTTAAATCAAGAAACTACTTTGCAACGAGCCCATGAAACCTGTTGGAGCTCCCATTTTCATACTTTAATTAGTCTAAGAAAAAACTTGAGATAGTAAAGGAGGAAGAGGTACATGATCAATAATCAGTTGAAGTTGGTGTTTTAATCAATATAATAGAATCGTTTGACTTTATCATTACAATATATTTAATGATTGATATTTTAAGTATTACAAATGAATTATCACAATCTATAAATAAAAGATCAGAATATTGAGAATGCAATAAAATTAGTGCAAGTATTCAAACAACGATTACAAATGATGAGGGAGAATGGTTGGGATCCTTTATTGGATGAAGTGTCTCGTTTTTGTAATGTTTTTTAAGTTGATATTTCAAATATGAATTGTATTTTCAAAGCTAATCGTCGGTCAGCACGTAGAGGTGAAAAAAGGACAAATTTAAATTATGATCGTGTTGAATTGTTTTATACTGTGATTGACATGCAAATTCAAGAATTGAACAATCATTTATCTGAAAAAAATACAGAGCTAATTCTTTGTGCGACATGTTTGAACCCAAATGATTCATTCTTTGCATTTGATAAGGGGAAAGAAATAGATTCATCTTGCAGAATTAGATCCGTATGATTATTCTATTGTTTAGTTAGTGATACTTGAGAATCAACTATCTACTTATATTATCGATATGTGCAGTAGTGTTGATTTCTCATCTCTAAATGATTTTATTAATCTTGCATAACAGTTAGCTCAGACAAAAAATGATTGTATTATTTAGTTTATAGACTTAGGGAGTGTTTGGGGCGGCGGTTTACCTGCAGCACAACACCATGCCGCTGGTTTCGTCCATTTGGGGTGGCGATGCAGCGCGACATCCCGCCGTTTGGTGTGAACGCGGAAAGCTCCTCCTTACCTGCAGCCCAGCTTCGTCGATCGACTTTTTACCCCTGTGCCCTCTTTTTACCAGTCCTAACTGCGACAGATCCCGCGAAAGAAGAGCAAGCCGCAACGATTGTCTTCCTCGTCTTCTCCGTGAAAGGTGAGCTCTTCTCAAACAGCTAACAGACGTCTTCCTCCACAGTAAGTTTCCTGCGACTCTTCTTCTTCTTCTCCTCAACAAAAATCGAATAACTCGAGGGAGCCCAAAAAAAACTTGACCGAGGTTTATTTTCAGATATTCCCGAGTAAATTAACCTTTTGCATAAGCTCAAAATACTAATTTGGTTATTGGGAGTATTATTCCTCTAGATGGAGCACTTCGTTTTCCCTGTTTCGAGCACTTCGTTTTCCCTGTTTCGAGCACTTCGTTTTCCCTATTTCGAGTGCTTCTGTAAAGTTTTCCTGTTCAAACTAGCCAGCAAATTCATTTTTTGCAAAGATTCTTGGCAAATGGTGGGTGATTCTGATTTCACATTAAACAAAGGTGAATTTGATTCAGTGTGTCCTGTCCGTCGACAAATTTATGCAATATTCTCATTGTGAAATTTTGGTGAAAATTTAAAAGTTAGTTGGAAGAGGGTGCTAGTCTTGTAAATAACAATGTTTAAAGCGTTATGTATGCACTTATCCCTACTTTATGTTGATGGGGCAAGATGGAGCTGTGAACTTAAATGCCATGTAAATAGAGCAATAAACCCATTAATCCTAAACCCTGATATCTCCAGAGGATTGAGATGATGCTTGACTTTGAAGAAGAGTATTTGGAAGTTTTTCTTTGTTGGTATTATGTAACAATTTGAATTATCATCCATCGAGTTATTGTTTGCTTTCGTTTACTCCTGAACTTATTTATATCAAAATAATTAGCTTTAAAGCGTTTCAAATACTTAGCATTATAGCTATGAAATCACATTATGGGGATATTTGGTACCTGCATTTGAGCAAGAATTACCAAGCTGCTGCTTTCAATCGAATCACATGCATTATAGCTATGAAAGTAACCTGTGAAATAATTCAAACAAATTTACAAGAGTAATCATGTAGCATCTTACCTCATCAGTGAAAAGGGTGGATTAGACAATGGTGAATTCAACTTCATGTTAAAAATAATATCATCATTATTTTACTTGTAATTTTATTAGCTTTTTTTTCTTTTTCTTTAGCATTTTCGACACTCATTGTTAAGTGAGTAATGTATCTGAACTTTTGTTCTGTTTTGAAATAAACTTCTGCTTCTGAAGTATCAAATATGCGGCTATCATAATTCTGTTTTAAACAGTTTTACTAAACAGGGGCAGCATAGTCATTTTTCCAGAAACAGCTATCCCACAACTGTTTTCACACAGCCGCAACAAACAGACAGCCAGCTTCCCCGCAGCAGCTTCCTGGGGCCGCACAGCTGCAGCTGCCCCAAACAGACCTTTATTGTCTTTGCATTAACTTTACCAGTTCCTGCTGCTACAATTAAAAGAGAATTCTCAGCATTGAAGATTGCAAAAATCGATTGCATAGTCGAATGAGTGATGACTGGCTTAATGATTGCCTCGTACCGTACATTGAAAAAGAAGTCTATGATTTGGTTCCAAATGAAGCTGTCATACAATATTATCAAAATATGCAAAATAGATTGAAAATTTTATAATATATTTTTGTTTTGAATTGTGTTATTCATTTTATTTATTTATATTTTTTAATGGGAAATTACATGTGCAACACACAATTCTTATCGATTCAAGTATCTCACAACTAAAGTTTCATGTTTACGCGCATAACACTTTACTTATGGATAAAAAAATGAATTTGGCTATTAATTTGTGATAATGAGTGTTATTTTTTATACGATGGTTGTAAATATGAAAATTTTGGCGTGAGATAGGTAAATCCATAAGAACTGGGTGCTATGCATGTAAATGCCCCTTATTAAAATTTGCCCCTTCATAAAAGAGGTTGGTTCCGCCCCGGGCCTAGATTCTTAGCCATTGGGGATTGAAAGACCAAAACTGACCAACAAAAATAGTCCTATGAGTGATTTGATCATTTATGTGTTCGTATGGGACAGGTGTAAAAGACACCCGTATCAAATTGAAATTAATTATATTTTTGGTTTATAGTTCCTTGATTCTAAAATTTTAAAAAAGAGCCTTGTTAATATAAGTTATATAAACATTTTAAAGGGTTTATTAATGATGAAACCCTAAATAAATTTGAAATTTTGAATATCATCCATCTGATCAAATCTAAAAGTGCATAATAGGCACAACTAATGTTTAAACAATCTAAGTTATTTTCTTTTAAAGAGATTACTCATTCTTATTTACACATCATCTTTAGGTGGATTATTTGTTTTTAAGTTTTAATCATCTCTATAGCTAGGAATAAATTATTATTTCTTTATTAATATCTATCAAGATGAATGTTAATAACCTCAATTTTTTATTACTTATCTTATATCATGTTAGTCCATTCTTTGATTTGACTGAAATATTTGCTTCAATAAACATTACAATTTTTTGGGTTAAAGAAGGTATTATGAAAAAGAAAAATATTAAATATGTGAGAATTTAAAGAAGATAAATTGAAAATATGTATCATACATTTCCCCCCTAAATGATATGGAGTACTAAACATGACCATATTAAAATGGCCAGCACAAGAAAATTAGTAGAATATCAATATGAGAGCCATGGGAGATCAAACCTATTGATTATATGCTAAGGGGCGATCAAGCACTAGCTGGTTAGCGTTGGATGATTAATTTTAAGAAACATATGGTCTTTAATTTTTGCAAAAATGTTCCTTAAATTGAAAATATGTATCATACATTTTCCCCCTAAATGATATGGAGTACTAAACATGGCCAGCTATCTAAAAATGTTTCTTCAATATGTATCATATGGTAGCAAAATTGTTTCTTGAGAACGACGGCTATCCATGAGAGGGATACGTTATGATTGTCAAGGAATCTTCGAGGTGTGAGCATGGCTTTATACATGAAGGGACCACATGAAACCTCTTAAGGGAATAGAGGGAGAGTCATAAAGATTATTGTGGAATCAAGATGAAAATTAGGAACTATCAGAACCCAACAAGGGGATCTAGTGAAGAAGATCAAATACTCTAGGCAAGTTTGATGGGGATAACCCAATCTGCGACACCAAGTGAGCTAATCAAAATGAGCTGATTGATGAGATTTAAGCAGCACAGCCTCAAACAAACTGAAAGGTATCTTCCAATTTGAATGATTGGGTAATGAAGGAAATTAACACTCCACAAGATTGCAGATCAACAACGGGCAAGACGTTCCAATCTGCATCCGATTGGCTAGATTGCACAAGTTGAAGACTTCAAATATAATGCAAAAATTTTTATCAGGGGTGGATTGAAGTGTTAGAAATGGGTAAAAAGTAAGGATTCTATCTATCTCAAATGCTTTTACAGATTTGACAAATATTGTAGGATTAAGATACGTTGTAAGACTCTAAGCTGATGGTACTTACTTGATCGAGTTTCACAAAAATCTCTGGCCAACACTGGTCTTTAAGGTACAATTTTACGGTAGTACATATTTATACTGAAACTTCTGGGGACGAAGGTGTCTGCTACCATAAAATCCTCTTAGTTCAAGTGGCTTTTAATTAAATTTGAGGGAATGTAATTTATCACAATATTATTTAAATTAACGGGCAGCAAAATGCAAAGGAACTCAAAATAAGTAGAACCAAACTTAATAAAACAAAAATGAAACAAACTGCAATAGGCAGAACGCATATTTAGATAGCTGCACTTACAAAAAATACTGAACTGAAGATCCTCTGCTGTTTATATAGAAGTGAAATTCTTTAAATGGATGTTTAAATAAACTGATTTCACAGAGAGAAACAATAAAGTACATGCAGATTTCAACTGGCCAAGTAGTCTTCTTTTCTGATTACCTCTTTGATTCACTCCTACCAATCTACCAAACCTCACAATCTCCGAGTTAAATAACAGCTCGCATCCTAACATGGATTTTCATGACTAAAAACTGCATATAGCACAGCCAAAGAAAAATATAGAACATGCCTTTCTCTTCCTGTGATTATACTTTATCAATAAAAACTCAGCATAAAGCACCAACCAAGATTAACACCAAGAAAATCCAGCAGTAAAAAGCCCGGAGACCTAACTGGGTCTTTCCCAATTCAACAAAATACAACCCCGTTTTCATACAAATCATCCACTAAAACCAAGTTTTTTCGTCAAAAGAAGAGGATCAATACCTTGGCCGAGATGGTGGCTTGAGCATGGCCAGAGTCCTCGGGAGCCACAGAGTAATCGGCCAGGACGACGACGTTCGGCTGGATCTCCTCCGAAACACACTTCGTACCGCTCGCCGGCAAGGTTATCCAAAGGGCTCTCGCTCCAGGCATCTTAGAGATGAATAGGAGACCGAAGAGTAAGAAAAAGAAGATATCAGGCATCGTTACGGCGGAGCTCAAGATCGCCGCGCCGCTTTTCTTCTCCATCGGATGCCGATCTCCCAAAACAGTCGCGCTTGGAGCAGATGATGTTTTCACCGCTATTTGGCTGCTTAATCTATGTACAACTCACAAGGAAAGCCTCCCACCCTCCTCAGAACAAGGGAAGATCGCATATTTTATTTAGGGTCTCTTAGGGGTGCGGGAGCGGTTTTCAAAATGCCCCTTTAGTTCGTGAGTTTCGTCCGCTTATTCGAAATTGTGTTTGAGTTTTTATACTAATCACAGGTCGACCCACACGGCCTGCATTTTAGGATAAACAGCTTATCTTGAAACACACAAGCTGCCCCAAACTGACCCTTAATCAGGTTTCACAGATAACTGATACGTCTTCCGAATGCATAGAATGCATATTTCATTTCTAATGTTTGGTTTGTTTAAACTATTAAATATATTAGAACAGTTCGGTCTCATATTTTTTTTAAATTAAAATATTATTTTTCAAAATTATATATATATATTTTAAAAACCACAAACATCATATTTGACGGCCGACAATCTTCAATGTTTAAGAAGCTCACAGAGAACCTAGTCTCAATAATCATATCAATATAATACTTTCAAAGCTAACTCCAAGTCTCCAACAAGTACAAGGTAATACACATCTTACATAAGGAATGGTTGAAGTTCTTTACACTTCAAAAGGATATATAAATTAGTTGTTGCTCAAAGCTCAGAGTCATTAAGATATCTTGAATTGTATCTCTAACATGCTTAATTTAATTTTTTGAAATAAGAAAGCCAAATTTATTTTTTTGATAAAGTATTCCTAGCATTAATAGAGTCTATGAGATAGTTAAGGAAATGCTTGATTTATAGGAAAGCAAAATGATTAATATTATGTTAAGATGATAACTTTTTTGCATTCAAATTTCTTCCAACACCTTGAATACCATAATTATTTTAAGTGGCTATTTTTTTCGGTGAGGGATTGAGTGCTTTGGATTTTCTTATTATATTTTTCTTAAATCATGGAAAATAATAATAGAGCTATGAAAAACACTATCAATCGAGGCTTTATGTAATGCATTTTGGGTGTATTGAGTGATACTTGAATTAATGTTCGGTATTAGGCTGAAATCTATTGATTTTTTATTGATGTGTGGATCAATTAATAATAATAGTTTGATCAGAGCAATGTTCCAAGTTAAAAATAATAAAGTTCTATTCATTATTATTAAAAATTAAAGGAAGAGGATCTAAAATGGATTTGAGAAATATAAGAGAGGAATGAGGGAGGTTGGGTGGAGGCTGATGGAGGAGGATTACCATACGTTCTTCTTGGAATTGACACATCATTTTCTTTATTTATTATTTCTATTAGTACTTCATCCTCATTAAAAGAGTTATTAATGGGAATATGTTCAGAGCTTTCCCACTAGTTGGTAAACAACAAATATTATGAGTAGAACATATTGCAAACATCACAAGCTTCATGTTTTAAATCATAACAACTTTCAAAATAATTTTGGATCCATTGATTTTCATTGTAATGTTAGATGATAATGATAAGTTCGGGTTATGTAAAACATAAACTGTGGCAAATATTAGACATATTTTAGATGTAGTGAATGTTATTGATCATGTTTTGCATTATAGATGATACATCTCTTATCATGTATTTTGCTATTCATGTATTGCTTACTATGTAGCCGATACTATAGCACTTCCTATAAATATAGGATCTTGGAGAGTACAAAGGGGAGTAACTCTTTCTTAGCCTTTAGGACCCCTCTCGAGCATTCTTCCTTTTTTGAAGGAATATTTTTTTTTTCTTCATATCTCTCTCCTTTTTTCTTATGACTTAGATTTTTTACTCCTTCTTTCTTATTTGGAGGTCATTATCTTCAAACTCTATGATGCTTAGTGAATTTTACTTCTTTGTTCAATTATTTTGATTTCTCTTCTTCTTCGATACTAATAAGATTAATTTCGGCATAATTCAAAGACAAATCTAGATGCAACAATATGTTTCTATTGCAATGATTAAAAAAAGAGATCTAATGATGTTTAAGTATTTATTATTAGAAAATTAAGATGATTGGAATTGCAATAACATTAGTGTTTTTCTTATAGCTTTATGCAATAACTATTGAGAATTCAATATTTTTTTACATTAACGACTTTATTAATTTAACACACATAAATTAGTTAAACATAACAAATAATCACAATTTGCATAAAATAAATAATATACATGTAAATGATACAATTTATATATAAGTTCAAGATGAGGATTTGTATGCAGCCCCAACTNCCAGAACGACGACGTTCGGCTGGATCTCCTCCGAAACACACTTCGTACCGCTCGCCGGCAAGGTTATCCAAACGGCTCCCGCTCCAGGCATCTTAGAGATGAATTGGAGACCGAAGAGTAAGAAAAAGAAGATACCAGGCATCGTTACGGCGGAGCTCAAGAACGCCGCTCCGCTTTTCTTCTCCATCCGATGCCGATCTACCAAAACAGTCGCGCCTGGAGCAGATCAATGTTTTCACCCCTATTTGGCTGCTTAAATCTATGTACAACTCACAAAAAAAGCCTCCCACCCTCTTCAAAGAAGAAAATATTGCATACTTATTCAATAACATGTGTTTAAAATAGTGAATGGATGAAAAGATCGCATCATCATATATATGATATCACCAATTCATCCGTCCTTGTAAGTATATATTTAATAAATATAAAATATTTTCTTTTAACCTAATTTCAATGTATTTATATATCTAGCACGGAATTTTTTTTTGAACTTGCATCGCCCAAATTTTTCATATCATATAAAATTATTACCATTTTAAGGGTTTGCTTAGGATAGCTGCAATAGTTTGAAGAAGCAACTGTGAAATTATTTTTAGAAGAGATTGTTGCCAGGAGAAACTGCATCATAAGAAATATTTCTATTTGAATAATTCAGCTGTGAAACTGCCGTGCTGAAGTTTTTTCTGAAATAATGACTATAATGTCCCCACAAATTGCGATTGTGAGTGCCTAATTTCAAAAAAATTCAAATAGAATACCATATTTAAAATTCAAAAAAATACAAAAAAGGAAGAAGTCTAAAATATTACGTTGAGTGGTATATATCACTTGACACTAATAAATAACACAAAAATTGAAATTAAAATAAAAATAGTAATATTATTATAGTGCTAGTTTTTATGTCCACAATATTAAGTTTCTTGGAGAGTTTTTTTTTCCCCCTAAAACTATTCTCATAATCTTCAACTCATATAAAAACTAAAAATCATCAAATATTTTTTTTATAAGACACTTAACAAAATTTACTCTCATAACTAGCTCCTCGTCGAGACGAGTATACACAGCATTGCAAACCAGAGTTATTGCACACAATTATAGAGCCAATGGAATTGTTTGAACTTATATCTCTTAATAGTGCATGTTTAAAACTTAAATTGTTAAAATGAGAAAGTGGAAGAAAAAAGCAAAATTAAAAGTAAATTTGATATAATGGGATTGTTATAAGAATAATATGAGCTTAGAGTCAATGAAAAAGGAGGAAGAATTTGTAATCATAATAAGACAATGAACCTATAAAAAAAGGGATCTTGGTTGCCTTAAAGTACTTAATGAAAAAATCATAGATAAAATAAAACATAGTTGTAGCAAGGCCATCCAGAAGAACCCCTTGGGTCATATGACTCCTCATATACCTACTAAAAAAACGACTTGACAGGTGCCAAGGAGGTCATATAGGTGAGAACAAACTCAACATGTTCATAACAATGTAAAAATGTCAAAAAGCATGCCATGGTTGTCCGATAGGCCATCCAAGTGGGAGCAAACTCAACATTTTTATACAAGTATTTCCACATCAAACACTTGATCATAGGTCCATAATCATCTACTCATATATGTGTATCATCACACACATACAAGGATGTATGCATAATAACCTCGTTTACACATTTTTTGTAAGAACAATCTCTAATCAAGTGTCAAGATGAGGTTCAAAATAAAAAGGGCGTACAAATGATTAAGTTTGTTTAAAATGAAATCCCATGCTTATTACATATGAAAGCATTTATTGCGCATAATCCTTGTCTGCATATAAATTATGAATGGATTTTCAGTCAATGCACTCATCCACTTGGATGGAGTCTGAAATGGAGATAGAAGCCAACTTAAATAACTAATCAATTAAATAAAACAAAGAAAACATTACCATTTAAATATTACAGTTTCATTACAACCATTGCACATGATCAATTCTAACGTTCAAATATTAAGATATGTAAGGCTCAAGTCATGGAAAAAAAAAAAGATTCATAGTATTAAAAAATAAAATAATAAAGTACTTATCTTTTATATGCATCAAACAATATATTTTTACCAATCTCAACAAAAATTAGAATTCATCCCCAAAGACACTACAACATTCTAGGTTACCAAAACGTACTATTTCATGTGATTTTTTCACTCAATTGACCAGTTACAACTATTTGACACATTCAGTAAAGCATTTGTGATTTATTCTCTTAATCCAATCATCTCTTGAACACCCTCTTCATCGGCAGTCTCAAAGTCATTAACTCACAAATCTTTATCTAGCATTGGTTGCCTTGTACTAGTTCAAATGTTTCAACATATATACACATAGGATCACCATTATCTAAGACCCCAAAGTTCACATCTCCAGAGATATTATAAATGCAACTATTTTTACTGCTTTTTGAAGGAATATTTTGACATATCTTACAGTATGACCCATTTTTTTCTTATATTGAATACTCTCTCGATTCCACTCCATAACGATGAGTTTAACCTGTTAAATATTTTTTTTTTCAATCTCTAACTACTTGGTGCTACATTCAAAATTAAGAATGTAGTACTTCATATCGGGAAAGCGCCTTAAGAAAACTTGTTTTAAGAGATCTTCTGCATCAATGAGATAATATTTTCCAGGAAGTAGCACAATTAGAATATTAAATCAAATTTAATTTTCATAATTTGATTATGGTATTGATTGGGAGACGATATTGAGATTTTATATACATGTCTCAGAGTTACAAACTTGATTATGCAAATATCATGATCAATGTCTTCCTGTCTTGCCATTAATAAGGTAAAACATATATTAAAGTCACATACTGTTAATATATTCTATATTAATAGGCAGAATGCCAACACATAAGATTGCATAGTTGACCTATATATGAATAATCAAAACTTACGGATTGGGATATGTTTTTAAAACATTATTTTGCTTTGGCAAATTTTATATTAAAATTTATGTTAAGAAATTATGCAGGAGCACAAAAGTTTACTTAGAATTGAATTGAAATATTATAATCGATTAAAAAAATAACCACAACTCTTAACAGTAACATATAAAGTATTAGTCAAATAAACACACAAATTTAAGAAGTTCAAGTGGATGAAACTTAATACAATTATAACAACACCACAATTTATTAGACCAAGTTCAACTAGTTTGATTGCTAAGAAATAACAAAGGTAATGAATCTTTCACTCCATCACCATTGTTAGAAAAGCTTCCCGCTTAATTGTGTCTTGAAGTTTTGCAAAAAATAGATGGAATGATATATCCTCAAAAATTTTGGAAGTGCAGTCTAACAACTCAATGATTTCTTCCATCAAATGTTAGGTGTTTTATGTGCAAGCACTAGATGCATACTACTACAAGTTATAACTATATATGAAGTTCGTTCACTTAAAAAATGCGGCGCTGGTCTTTTCTTTTATTTTGTTGGCTTTGCAGTGTACTATATTTCGATTGGCTAAATTCAGTGTGTCCTACCTCATGGGTCAGTTCCTGATGAACTTCATTTGAACGAGCATATTCTACTCATCCAAATTCTAAGGAATGCTTTATGTTATAACCCAAACATTGGAGCCCATAGCTATAGCTATGACAACCATCAAATCAAGTTTCTTTTCTAGCTTATAGTCTATGCCAAAATACTTATTTTCTTACGTTGGGCACAATCTACATTTAAAAATAACATTATTAAGATGATATAAAAATCTAGAAAAATTATTTTAAAATAATATCTACTTACCAAAAGCTTCTTTCCCCATCATTCTTCAAATGCATACATTATTTTCTTAATGGGATCACTTACCAACCTAGTTGCTCCTCACTTTAATTCCTTCCACAATTTCTAATCTTTTTTTAAATGATCCCAGTTGTCTTCAATTGAGTTTCTTGTATACTCTTTCTGTTTTTTCATGTAAAATTTTGGTTATTTTTTTAATATTTTTTTTATTGAAATGTGTTGTGGGTGTATTATCTAATTCAATCTCTTTCAAGCGTAAATCACAAAAATTAATCTTGACCTCCCTCTCCCGAGTGGCTAATATACCACCATCCTTTTATTTTCCCTGCTAGTGATCTACAATAAATTGAAGTAATATAGTAATAAAGGTGGAAAAAGTAAGCTAAATTTTCCAAATGTAAAGGCAAGGTTGCCAAGTTAATTAATCTAATGTATAATTTGAACCGTATCGAAAACCCTTATTCAATATTTTTGCTGATAAAATTCTCATCCTCAATCTATAAGAAGCTCACATATAACCTATTCGCATAATTAAAATTAAAATAATCATATCAATATAATACTTTCAATTCTAACTCCAACAACTGCAAGGTAATACACATTTTACATAAGAAATGGTTGAAGAACATCACAGTTCAAAAGGATATATAAATTAGTTGTTGCTTAAAGCTCACCGTCATTAAGATATTGTGAATTGTATCTTTAATATGCTTAATTTAATTTTTTAAATAAGAAAACCAAATTTAATTTGTTCATAAATTATTCCTTGCAATAATAGAGTTTATGAGATAGTTAAGGAAATACTTGATTTATAGGAAATCAAAATGATTAATATTATGTTGAGATGATAAATTTTTTGCATTCAGAGTTCTTCCAACACCTTGAAAAACATAATTATTTTAAGTGGCTATTTTTTGGTAAGGGATTGAGAGCTTTGGATCTTCTTATTATATTTTTCTTAAAATCATGGAAAATAATAATAGAGCTATGAAAAACTTTATCGAGCGAGGCTATAGGTAATGCATTTAGGTTGTATTGAGTGATGCTTGAGTTAATGTTGGGAATTAGGTTGAAATTTATTGATTTTTTACTAATGTGTGGAGCAATTAATAATAATAGATTGATTAGAGCAATGTTCCAAGTTAAAATTAGTAATGTTCTATTCATTATTAGTAACAATTGAAGGAAGAGGACCTAAAATGGATTTGAGGAATATAAGAGAGGAACGAGGGAGGTTGGGTGGAGGGTGATGGAGGAGGGGGTGAGAGGATTAGCATATGTTCTTCTTGGAATTGACACATATTGTTTTCTTTGTTTATTATTTCTATTAGTGCTCCTTCCTCATTAAAAGAGTTATCAATGGGAATATGTCCAGTGCTTTTCCATTAGTTAATAAACAACAGATATTATGAGTAAAACATATTGCAAACAACACAAGCTTCATGTTCCAAATCATAACAACTTTCAAAATAATTTTGGGTCCATTGATTTTTATTGTAATGAAAGATGATAATGATGTGTTTGGGTTAACTATAACATAGATTGTAGCAAAAATTAGATACAATTTACATGTNCCTTGCACATAGTAAGTAACCCCAGAGCATATTATACCCTGCATGCAGATATAACATCATTAATTATATTTCAATTAGATGCTTTATACATATATATGTGTGTGTGCGCGCGTGCGTCGTAAGTCGTGGCTTGTTGGTTGACGGAGTTCATTGTAAGTCCCCTCAGGTCACGGGTTCGATCCCCAGTAACACTGGATTCTCGAATATTTAGACACATGAGACGGGCTCTCATGAGCTTAACGCATCAGAAATCAATATTTGGGTCNGCCTTTAGGACCCCTCTCTAGGATTCCCTCTTTTTTGAAGGATTTTTTTTTTTTTTTTTTTTTTCAAATCTCTCTCCTTTTCTCTTATGGCTTAGACTTTTGACTCTTTCTTTCTTACTTGGAGGGACATCATCTTCAAACTATATAATGCTTAGTGAATTCCACTTCTTCTTTGTTAAATTATTTTGTTCTCTCTTTCTTCTTCGGTGCTAATAGGAATAATTTGAGCATAATTCATAAACAAATTTATATGCAACAATATATTTTTTATTGCAATGATAAAAAAAAGAGATCTAATGATTTAAAGCTTAATTTAAGTATTTATTATTAGAAATTTAAGATGATTAGAATTACAATAACATTGGTGTTTTTCTTATAGCTCTACCATAGAAAAAACTTATAGATCCCCTCTTACATATTGAGAATTCAATATTTTTTTACATTAATGACTTTATTAATTTAACACACATAAATTAATAAAACATAGCAAATAATCACAATTTGCATAAAATAAATAATATACATATAAATGATACAATTTATATATAAGTTCAAGATGAGGATTTGTATGCAACACCAACTGGTTTCTACAACTATGTACTTATTAATGAATGGGATTTCCACCACTCATTGCTTGTTAGGGATTAATTCTTTATAACTGACAACTTGATGAAAGTGGGGTCATCATTAGGATCCGGTATGATCCCTTTCAAAACAGCTACTGGTAGATGATCTGCCTCTCCTTTGCTTGTACCATTGTAATTGATTGATGAAATTATATGATCATTGCTCTTCCCCCAAATTAGAGAGTAAAGTCCTATCATTATGACAATAGCCCCAAAAATTCTGAAATTTATAGATTTGTTAATAATATAACCTGATAATTTTATAAATAATTATATAAAATGAAATTTAATGTTTATTTTAGAGCAAGAATTTGTTATTTTTATTGTTATAAAAAAATCAATAATTAAAATCATATAAATAGTCTCTGCAAGCAGGAATTAAAACAGTTTTATGAACATCTTATCTCATATTGCATTGGCGATGAGCTATTGTAATGGCCACATATACCTTTTTTATTATTAATATACACCTAAATAAAAAGTTTGATTTTAGGAAATTTTTTATCACATAAAACTTATGGTTCTTTCTAAGTATGTGTATGTTTTTTTAGTTTTTGTTACAAGATTTTGATAGACTATGTTTCATACTCTTCATAAATCATTCACAAGAAATTTGATTGTCATTAACATGATCATCACTAATCTTCTCTGTATAACTATTTTTGATTAGATAGCTGGTATGATATATTCTTTTTAGTTAATCATTTAAATGGATATACTATATTATAGGTAATAATTAAAATTTATATTATCTAACTCAGTGTCAAAAAAATCATGAAATTTTCAATTTTGGCTTATATATATATATATATATACACACACTCAAGCCACCTAATTCAATGTATTTGCATAACAAACAACTATACTTTACTTTCTACATTCATTACACCAAAATACGATTTCATGTCACATAAAAAATATTACTATTTTAGGGTTAAAAAATTGACAGACATCTTTTAATGTATAGATAAGATGACATATATGTAAGAAATTGAAGTTTAAGTGTTAAATATGTAAATACATGAGAATTGAGTTGAATGTATACGTGTTAATCTTCCAATTTATATTTATATTTATACCTTCCTAGAGATATTTCCTCTGCTAGTATGATGGCACCCATAGCAGAAGTGAAGATCATGCTGAGAGGATTGAAGGTGGTCACAAAAACTGGACCCCTCTCCTTCATCACTTTCCCTTGCACATAGTAGGTAACCCCAGAGCATACTATACCCTGCATGCAGATATAACATCATTAATTATATCTCGATTTGATGCTTTATATGTGTGTGTGTGTGTGTGTGTGTGTGTGTGTGTGGAGATTAACGAACTTACAGTGTACACTGCACTTAATAACCTCAAATCAAATCCAATAATCCAGGGCTGCGCTCTTCCTCTTTCCATCACTAATGCGATAACAGTGTTTAGCACCACACCCATGGCGCATATCCAAACGCTTAAGGAGAGCTCAACAGGATAAACTTCCAATGTTTTATTCTGCAATAATAAAAACAAATACATATAATCATATATATATGTATAAAGTCCAATCACTAATGATAATATACATAATATATGTCACATAATTACTTGTAATATCAAGAAGGAAGACCATGCCACAGTGCTGATAAGCAGCATGAAAGTGCCATTGACCAAGTTGGTTCCCCCACCATGGCCCACCTGGTCAACACCTTGGGTGTTGTGCAGGGTCTCACTTTTTGACCAAATGGAGTTCACAATTGGTNCATAATTACTTGTAATATCAAGAAGGAAGACCATGCCACAGTGCTGATAAGCAGCATGAAAGTACCATTGACCAAGTTGGTTCCTCCACCATGGCCCCCCTGGTCAACACCTTGGGTGTTGTGCAGGGTCTCACTTTTTGACCAAATGGAGTTGACAATTGGTCCTCTATATAGTATCATCAAAGCTGCACCTGCTACAGTCACCACTGTGCCGATCAGCTTCGCTTGGCTACGTCTTTGTCTCAGCTTCAATTTCTCCATCCTAAATTTGATCAAATAATTATTAAATAAATGTTAGAAATTTGGCTCCAGTTTTGCTTATCATTTTACAGAGGTTAAATTAATTAGTTATTTATTTTCCTATAAATAAAAAAATAATAATTTGATGTATGTAGCTATGTTGCATGCATGGTGCATGGCAGGCTATTTGAAACTCTTTCAATGTATATGCTAGGAAAGATTTGGGTGGTATAAATGTAAGAAGTTAACATATATAATTACATAAGGAATTTACCGGAGAATAAGAGCAATTATGAAAGTAACTGCTGGAAGTATGTTGTAAAAAGAGGAAGTGAAGCTGGCAGAGGTCAATTTGTTTCCCATGTAATAAAAGTTCTGGTCTATCACAGGCCTGAAATTAAGGAAATATCACATCATTAAATTTATGTGAAAGATAATTAATATCAGTTAAATCAAACAAATAATTAAATTAAATTAGCAATCAGGTGGACGAGATTAACTAGTGTTTAAGGAAATAAATCATCATTAATTACTTACTCCATAATGGCTAGTCCCACTATCATGAGGAAGGTCATCGGGGTGAGCTTCGGTCTTCTTTTTCTGCCATTAAATTTAAGGGATAATTACATAAAGACCACCCGAAACATTGATTTTTATAAATTAATAATGAATAATATTTTAGTCATATATTTTTCTCAAATTAGGATGAAATGTAAGCTTCTACTCTTCATTTTGACTATGTATCGTCCCTGAAAATATTTTAAATATTTTGGTAAAAAATATAAATGGACATAAGGAAAATAAGTAGACTAAGGGCCTGTTTGGGGCAGTTGCAGCTTATTGAATGATCTGCTGATAAGCTCGGAGCGGTGACTATTATAAATTTTTTATTTTTTAGAAAAAATCAGACCGCTGCCAGAAAGCTGTCACCGTACCTATCTCACCTAGATAGGTGCCGTGTGAAATCAATGTTTTCACCGTTTTGAAAACGCATAAGCTGCCAAAACGCAATTTATTAAAACAGGTTTGGTGTATTTTAAAAACGTCACCACACCAAATAAGCTGCCCTAAACGGTTTATAAATGACAAAATTTATAATCTACTTTGCAATAAATAATTATTTGAAATCTTTGTTATTTTAAAATAGGAATTTACATACATACCACTCAATTCGATTGTAGCACACATGCCTCCTTTTTTTACAAGCTAAAATGGTGGTATTTTTGATGTTATAGGAAATATTTGTGTGGTATAAATGCAAAAAGTAAAGTTTAAGTGTTAGATATGTAAATACATAGGAATTAGGTGATATGTATCTACATGCTTAATTGCTAGAAGAAAAAAAAGGAATGATGATAACCGAAATTTAGTTAAGATGAAATTTTATATTATTGAATTTATTTTGACATAAGTACAATATATATATATATATATATA
>JXCR01061935.1:34526-58158 GCA_002079205.1 Phalaenopsis hybrid cultivar | reverse complement strand
TATATATATATAAGTAAATCTAAAATTTGATGTGGATTAAAGTAAATTTAGAAAATAATTATGGCAAGCTGAAATAAGTCAACTTCCATGAACGCTGATGAATAAAAAAAATAAACATGAAATTCAAATTGAGCATAAAACAAAATGATAGTACTAATCACTGATTAATTAGGCTTTATTGTGCGTTAAATTTAATTAGTATGATTTTTTGTAGTATATTTTCTCTGATCTCTTTCTTAAGTTCAAATTAACATGCAGGTTCTGTAGGTGGTAACTCCATTACTTAGCGGCATAATCACACGGCTGATTAACATAAGCACACGATGATTAATTAAATATTATTAGCCGAAATGATTTGATTGGTTTGGCGTATCTGAGTCTAGCCTGGATCCGAAATGCACTGAATTTATGAAATAAAAGCTTGCATGTATGTGCAATTATTTGCGACATAGTGACTGAGGATGTAGCCAGTTAATACAAGATCGCGGGTTTAAATCATGTATATTGAGCTCAACATTCCCGAAAAAAAACTTGCATGAACGGGTTTGATAAATTGAAAAAGAGAATTAATGTGAATTATTGCGTGATGGTAATCAGTAGAAAGAAAATTGATTTTAATTTTAACTCAATGTGATCTGATTAAAATAAACGAGCCAAGCTATGAGCCAAGACTTTGAATTGAAATTTTTTGGGAGTTGATTTCGAGCCATATGTGGATTGGCTCGAATTGGCTTGAGATCGGCTTAAATTACTCTTTATTTATAAAAATTATATATAATGCTAAATAAAATCAAATATAACAAACTACTAGCCGGTTTCGAGTTGAAATAGATCCAAATAACTCAATTTGAGCCATCTTATTTAGATTTTGAGCTAGATCAAGCCGATTCAGAGCTGTAACAAATCCAAATAACTCTAATAAAGATGATATCATAAAATTTGGGATAATGAAAACACAAGCATATATAATTGATTATTATTTTTATATTAAAATATTGGTCTCGTCAACAACAATCATGTGGCATAAATATCTAAAAAAATCAAGGCCTTTCGNAGATCCAAATAACTCAATTTGAGCCATCTTATTTAGATTTTGAGCTAGATCAAGCCGATTCAGAGCTGGAACAAATCCAAATAACCCTGAAGATGATATCATAAAATTTGGGATAATGAAAACACAAGCATATATAATTGGTTATTATTTTTATATTAAAATATTGGTCTCGTCAACAACAATCATGTGGCATAAATATCTAACAAAATTAAGGCCTTTCAGTCTAGCAAAGGTTGGCTTTAAGTTTTTATTAGACACATTACAACTTTTAGTTTCGTGTTGCCTTCATTTAAGTCAACAAAAGAGTCATTTGTTCACAACTAATGGCCATGCAAACGTATACATGCATGGCGACTAAAATATTCATTTTTGTGGATTTAAATCCCATTATGGCTTAGTGTTCAATCAAAGATTGATTGAGGTGGGCCAATATCACATAGGACATATCATCATCATGTTGATTATATTTGATTGGTCAATTCTTGTCAAAAAAGTTGACCCAAGTTGAAATTGAATTTATTTGGTTGGGAGTTGGATTAACTAGTCAATAAATGTGTTGTACTTGTGCTAAACAACTAACTGGTTAGAGTCCAAATCCACCCAATTAGGTGTCATCTAAATCCACACCACCCAATTATTAGTTATTTACATATCAAACATCTAAACTTTACTTTTTAAATTTATACCCCCTAAAAAAAAAAAGATAAGTCCCAGTCGATCAAAATGAATCTGCCAACTGAGATAAACAGCACCATGCAATTATCATGCTCGATTGTAACAAAACAGAACCCTACTTCACACAAAAGCTTACAAATCTCCAGATTAATAAGCATTAAAATGTTTCATAAAAATTAAAACATTCAAAAGCTATCCTAAACACCAAGCAAACAGTTTAGCAGCAAAGAGAGAGGTTTAAATAATGTGCCATGAAAGCAATTGAGAAGAATCACACAGTTTCTCACAGGATACATTATATATAAGCAATTGTGATTCAAAGAAAAGGAACTGCAAACATTAGAATACATACAGAATCTTTGAATACTGCAATAACTTAAAAAATGTTGAAAAGACTAATGCTGTAGAGTGAAGCATCACAAATATCAGAACAGCTATTGCTTTTTCAAGAATTCAGGGGAGGGATTGAGAAAATAAAAAAACAATACATATATGGAATTACCGTCACCTCGAACGAAGTCTTTAATGAATGTTATCTAATGGAATGAGGGCTATAATCATCGTAGTTGAGAGTATATAAATTAAGCTTCATTATATTAAGAGTAGCAGAATGTATGGTTTGTCTTACTCATGGCCTGCAAGCAATATAAACAGCTCTTCATCAGTTATTGCTCCCAATTCCATAGCCCTCTCAAGACAAGTCAGGCCCCCACCATCTTTAATCAATGTGTTCGCACCTCTGTGTAATGATATCACAAAAATGATTTAAGAGACTAATAATAATCATAATAATAATAATAATTTAGTGTCTGTGTACGCTCGCGCGCCCACATGCTTGTCTGGAGCTGTTGAATAAAATATAAAATTGTTGCTTTGAAAAGGATGCATAAGGGTTTTGAGGGATATTGTAATGAATTAGATCACAAATCTACTAAACAAAATGTTGACGATTAAAAAAGATGGAAAATGATAGGAGAAATAATGTTTTGCACCAACAATTAAAAACNAAAAAAAAAAAAAAAAGACAGATAAGTCCCAGTTGATCAAAATGAATCTGCCAACTGAGATAAACAGCACCCATGCAATTATCATGTTCAATTGTAACAAAACAGAACCCTACTTCACACAAAAGCTTACTTCATAAAAATTAAAACATTCAAAAGCTATCCTAAATACCAAGCAAACAGTTTAACAGCAAAGAGAGAGGTTTAAATAATGTGCCATGAAAGCAATTGAGAAGAATCACACAGTTTCTCACAGGATACATTATATATAAACAATTGTGATTCAAAGAAAGGGAACTGCAAACATTAGAATACATGCAGAATCTTTGAATACTGCAATAATTTAAAAAATGTTGAAAAGACTAATGCTGTAGAGTGAAGCATCACAAATATCAGAACAGCTTTAGCTTTTTCAAGAATTCAGGGGAGGGATTGAGAAAATAAAAAAAAGAATACATATATGGAATTACCGTCACCTCGAACGAAGTCTTTAATGAATAAGGGCTATAATCATCGTAGTTGAGAGTATATAAATTAAGCTTCATTATATTAAGAGTAGCAGAAGGTATGGTTTGTCTTACTCATGGCCTGCAAGCAATATAAACAGCTCTTCATCGGTTATTGCTCCCAATTCCATAGCCCTCTCAAGACAAGTCAGGCCCCCACCATCTTTAATCAATGTGTTCGCACCTCTGTGTAATGATATCACAAAATGATTTAAGAGAATAATAATAATCATAATAATAATAATAATTTAGTGTCTGTGTACGAGCGAGCGCCCACATGCTTGTCTGGAGCTGTTGAATAAAATATAAAATTGTTGCTTTCAGAAGGATGCATAAGGGTTTTGAGGGATATTGTAATGATTAGATCACAAATCTACTAAACAAAATGTTGAAGATTAAAAAAGATGGAAAATGATAGGAGAAATAATGTTTTGCACCAATAATTAAACACAAAGATGATACTCAAACTTCATAAAATAAAATCATGTGAACGAGTGAAGGAACAAAGGCTTCGAAGAAAAATACACCAATTTTGGAGAATAATACCGTTTCATGCCAATTAGGTCTATCATAGAAGTGATTTTTGTGTTAAGACAATCTAAAGGAATATGATCCAAGTACCATGAGAGTTCATCTAAAGTATTTTAAGACAAAAATGTGTCCATCAAACATATGTATAATGAAGTGTTAATTAATATTACTGATTATGTAGTGACCCAAAAGTTCTGATTATCGCAGTTTTATATTTCTGTATGCATTTTACATCTGATATAGATTAGTTTTAATTAATAATCTAAGCATCAAATTGCATAAAATAAAATCTAAAAATTTCATGTGTCTAATAATGAAGGGATGCTCTCCACCACCTCACGGTACAAAGGCTGCAGCTAAATGTGAAATGTTACAATGTCTTTTAAGTGAGTACCTTCTAATTAGATATTTAGCAAGCAAATCATTCTTTCTGAAGATAGAACAGTGAAGAGGGGTTCTTCCTTCGAAATCCTTTTTATTTATGTCGGCACCAAACTGTAGCAGGAGTTCTACCATGACAGGATTACCAATATAGCATGCTAAATGCAGTAAGGAACAACCCTCCGGAATGTTCGTAGATCCGATGGCTCTTATCCCATCAAAAACAGTATTAGGATTAGCATCACACACCACAAGGAGCCGATACATGGCTCGGATATTACTGCTCTTAACTGCTTCCCAGCTGCGGAGGTTGACCGGAGGAAGATCAGGCTGGTTATCCTCCTTGGAAATCATAATCTTCTCTACGTACTGCAATGCACAATAAAATGTGATTCAGTTCAGATTAACTTTTACATACAATTCACGGTTATGACAAATACCTTTGATTGTATAAATTTTTCTTTTACAGAAAAAGCATCTCTAGCACTTGGTTTGCGGTTGAACAAGGAATTTCCATTTAAATCATCCAATCTAACAATTTCACAATATCAATTTTACCAAATTAGAAAAAAATATCAGAAAAAGTATATGAAAATACAGCTAGTTATTCTTCTAAGAGGTTTGAGATTGAAGGAAATAACATGAATTCCATTTATTCAAGAAAACTACAAAAGATAAATTAACATCCCATTAATTCCTTGTAAGCAAATTCTTATTGCAAGTTATACTTCCAAGGTTTCCAAATAATTTTTCAAGTAACTAAAACAGGTATCTTCCTGCAAACACCAAATTTCTATACATGGATGTTTTGAGTGTTTTTAAAGCAAATTAATTTATTAAAAAAAATAAAAATATGCAGATAAATCACTAAACAAACATGTTTTAAAAAAAAAAAAGAAAAAAATGAACCCAAATAAGTCCTAAGGGGCCATTTGGGATAACTTTTGTTTTTAAAATTTTATTTTATTTTGTTTATATTTTGATTTGAAACAAAACATGTTTAACAATATAATTAAAATGTTATTATTTTTAAAAACACTCAAAACACCTAAATTATTTTGACTGTTTTCAAAAACATATTAGTTTATATTTAGAAAAAAATTATAATAACACGTAAAAAACACACTAAACGAATATTTTTTTTTTTAATAAAAGAAAAAATAATAAAATAATAATAAAATAAAACTGATCCAAACAAGCCCAAAGTAAATATGTATGGCAAATGTTGAAGTAATCGTGCAAAAATAAAGAATAGAATGTTCATCACTAAATTCATGTTGCATGTTTACAATAAAACTCTAAATATTATGAAAATTTTCCATAGTTAGAATTCCGTGTATGGAAACCAAATAACCACATAAGCAATACAAAAAAAAAAAACTTCCGGTCATTTAATTCAAAAAAAGTTATATCAGGATACTTTGACCAAAAAAGTGGTCAATATCACTCATCTTAAAACGGATCAAAATTTTCTTTAGATCAGTATATCTTGATATACTTTTTTTCCCATTGGCTGCTGGCTGGGTAAACAATCCCAGATAGCAATGAGTTGGATTTCTAACAAAAACTAATAAATACAAATTAGTTTTCATAAAACGTTTTTTTAAAATATGAAATTTATCAGCACAACATTTTGGCCAAGTTGTCATTATCCAGACACATGTATCATTAAGATGGTTTTCCAAGTGCATTTTAAAAAAAGAGATTTNAATACAAATTAGTTTTCATAAAACGTTTTTTTAAAAATATGAAATTTATCAGCACAACATTTTGACCAAGTTGTCATTATCCAGATACATGTATCATTAAGATGGTTTTCCAAGTGCATTTTAAAAAAAGAGATTAATTTTGAATCAACAATTACTCGTAACTGTATCTGAAGAAAATTGCTCCCACTTATGAAAAAAATTTACCGACGTTGCACCCAATTCATATGTATTTACATTTCTCACACCAAAACATACATATTAACATACATAGCTCTTTCATGCTTTAAATCTATGCATGAAAAGGAGCATTTCACTTTTAAAAAGTAATAATTTTCTNTAACATACATAGCTCTTTCATGCTTTAAATCTATGCATGAAAAGGAGCATTTCACTTTTAAAAAGTAATAATAATGTTATTTTCTATGTAATATTTAAGATTTGATTGCTACGCAAGTAAATATGAAAGTTTAGGTGTGAGATATACAAATATATAAGAATTGTGCTATGCACGTGAATGGCCCCAAAAAAATTTGTGCAGGCTTACCTTTTTCCCATCTGCCCATATTGTAAATTTTGAAGGACAACAACGTTTAGTTAGCAATAAGTTGATGACTATATAACACCCTGACAAATAGAAACTAAATGCAATATTTGCAATTTATTTATTTATTTTTGTTAAAATGCAATCTTTCTACATCATATGAATATTTGACATATAAAAATTTCATGAGAATCTTTTGCATAGAAATTTTACCTCTTATCATGAAGAAAAATTGCTTCTTCCCACACCGAATTGCAGTAAGAATTACCCAAAGCTTGAAATAAATCCATGATGACTGGTTCCCACACTTTTACATCTAACGTAAGAGATCTGACCTAAATTAATCATGAATAACTTTTATGAAATGCAAAATAAAATAATTATCAGGAAATTCCTCAAAGATTCAAGAATAGTCTAGCTACTAATAAAATCCAACACGAATTAAAATAAATCATTCATGCTAATAATAAGAATGATAAGATCGATATATTATAAAACTACAAAGTATGTATTAATGAAAGGTTATCTAAGAGTGACAATGAGAATAGAAGTACATGAAAATAAATTTGTAAAAAATATATATTTTGGTAGTTTGATAACACAACGAAGGCTAAGAAATCCACCAATAAACGAGCAAATAAAATTAACAAGAAAGGATTAAGAAGGTAAAGTGATAGATCAAAATAACATGTATAGAAGGTCCTCACGAAATGCTCAACATGAATAACTAACCATTTTTAGATTTTAAATTCATTAAAACAATTTAAAACAATGTGTAAACTCTTTCATCCCAATAATTACTTAATTTGATTGCTCGCATATTGCATAGCCAAATGATAGAAACTTCCCCAGAACTTAGAGAAAAATACACTATTTTTTTTAACCAGCACAAAACAACACAATCAAAACGTATAAACGAAAATCATCTATAATTCGAGAGGCATCTCTCCCAAATCCTAACCCTAAGATTCAATACATCAATCAGACACATCACATAACTTAACCCTAAAGATATTAAACCCTATTTATACCTTACAATAATAACTAACAAATGACTAAATTGCCCTTTTAGTCTTACGACTAACATAAGTTTTCAAACTAGTTTGGCCGGCTAGGCATCAACTTTTAGTGGCGCATGAGGTGGATGGTGCAGTTGATGTCGGTCTAACATTACTCCCCTCCCAAAAGACACATTGTCCTAAAAATGAAAGAAAAGAAACTCCTGTTGGATCAAGTCGTACGACACCCACTCATAAACTGACTTGAGTCTACCTCTCACTGTCAGCACTAGACTGAAATAAGTGATGGGCCATTAACACGACGTGAGGACTGCATCTAACCCATAGCTTGAAGCATCTGTCCCTACAATGAATGATTGGTCAGATACAGACAACATTTGTACACTCGTCATGGCCTTTAACTTCTCAAAATCTTGGGTCACCGCTTCCCCCTAATGAAAGTTATCCGTCTCCAACAGCCACCCAATTGAACTGTAACCCTTCACGAACTTCCGATAGTATCCTGCAAATCCCAGAAATTCTATCAACACCTTCAAAATCTTAGGTAGTGGCCAATCCAACAAAGCAGCCACATTCAATGGGTTTGTCGACACCACGAGTATCGTCAACACCTTCAAAGGATTAATGTGGTCCTTGAACGAATGACCGGGTAGCATCTCAATTTTTTCTCTATGCTCCATAACATACCCTTCCTTGACTAATGTAAAAATTTGCTCGTGTAAATGCTCTTCCGAAATAGTTCTGAAATGCTCCAACAAGTGTTCTTTCAATTCTTCCTCTGTTATGATTGGTTGATATTGTTCTCTCCATTGACACCACNTAGTCTAGCTACTAATAAAATCCAACACGAATTAAAATAAATCATTCATGCTAATAATAAGAATGATAAGATTGATATATTATAAAACAACAAAGTATATATTAATGAAAGGTTATCTAAGAGTAACAATGAGAATAGAACTACATGAAAATAAATTTGTAAAAAATATTTATTTTGGTAGTTTGATAACACAACGAAGGCTAAGAAATCCACCAATAAGCGAGCAAATAAAATTAACAAGAAAGGATTAAGAAGGTAAAGTGATAGATCAAAATAACATGTATAGAAGGTCCTCACGAAATGCTCAGCATGAATAACTAACCATTTTTAGATTTTAAATGCATTAAAACAATTTAAAACAATATGTAAACTCTTTCATCCCAATAATTACTTAATTTGATGGCTCGCATATTGCATAGCCAAATGATAGGAACTTCCCCAAAAATTAGAGCAAAATAAACTATTTTTTTACCAGCACAAAACAACACAATCAAAATGTATAAACAAAAATCATCTATAATTCGAGAGGCATGCGATCTCTCCCAAATCCTAACCCTAAGATTAAATACATCAATCAGACAAATCACATAACTTAACCCTAAACATATTAAACCATATTTATACCCTACAATAATAGCTAACAAATGACTAAATTGCCCTTTCAGTCTTACGCCTAACATAAGTTTTCAAACTAGTTTGGCAGGCTAGGCATCAACTTTTAGTGGCGCATGAGGTGGATGGTGTAGTTGATGCCGGTCTAACATTACTCCCCTCCCAAAAGACACATTGTCCTAAAAATGAAAGAGAGGAAACTCCTGTTGGATCAAGTCATATGACCCCCACTCATAAACTGACTTGAGTCTGCCTCTCACTGTCAGCACTAGACTGAAATAAGTGATGGGCCATTAACACGGCATGAGGACTGCATCTAACCCATAGCTTGAAGCATCTGTCCCTACAATGAATGATTGGTTGAAATCAGATACCGACAACATTTGTACACTCGTCATGGCCTTTAACTTCTCAAAATCTTGGGTCACCGCTTCCCCCTAAGGAAAGTTATCCGTCTCCAACAGCCACCCAATTGAACTGTAACCCTTCACGAACTTCCGGTAGTATTTTGCAAATCCCAGAAATTCCATCAACACCTTCAATATCTTATGTAGTGGCCAATCCAACAAAGCCGCCACATTTGATGGGTTTGTCGACACCACGAGTACCGTCAACACCTTCAAATGGTTAATGTGGTCCTTGAACGAATGACCGGGTAGCATTCTCTATGCTCCATAACATACCCTTCCTTGACTAATGTAAAAAACTGCTCGTGTAAATGCTCTTTCGAAATAGTTCTGAAATGCTCCAACAATTGTTCTTTCAATTCTTCTTGTGTTATGATTGGTTGATATTGTTCTCTCCATTAACATCACGCTAAAGCCTTCCTTTCTAAACACAAGGCGAGACCATCAATCTTTTTTCCTCTGTCAGCTCATTCACAACAAATTATCTCTCCATGCAATAAACCAAACTATATGCATCTTCTCCTCTGAACCTTCAACTTCCTTAGACTTGAGTCTCCTCTCCAATTTTCTCGACTGAAGCTCATTCCACCCTCCTCAACCCATATTGATTTCCCCATAAGTTTGGCTTCCCCGATAATTAGCTAGGTTGTCCCCATTGGCTCTTGATCTGTCAAGCAGGTTGTCATAATAAAAGAAAACTGGCGTGGTTGGATGCAGCCCTCTGTCGGGGTCCCACCCATCATGGTCCCCTGTTCAAGGCCGAAATGCTTCGAACCGATTTTGTCTAGCCTCGAATAGCACACCATCTCATTCTGCTGCCGCCACTCGTACCAAACCTTCAAATGTCATGTAATTTTCTCTAGATGTTGTTGCTTGAATCTGCTCGGGACTCTTTCACTTGATCCTGCTTGCTTCCGTTCGTGTCAACTGCCTGGATGTCACACTAGTCCTTTTAAACGTTGCGGCTAGAGTTCACTCCGGATTAATTTGCTCGATCCTACGGCTCAAGATCCACCTAAATCATTGGTGTTATCTTGATGCTGACCGAATCCTTCTAATTGTTGTTGCTCGCTTGCGCCCCAAAAGTTGGCGCTCGATCTTATAATGAGTGGCGGCGATTTTTTCATGAAAATCCACAATCTTCTTCATCATTTCTCACAGGGCATGAATCTCCTTTCATGGATGATAACTGTCCTTCTATTGCCGAGAAACACTCCTCTACTCAAGATCTGATTTGGCTCAACTCTCCCTGTAATTTCTCCTCCATGCATCTATTTTCTTGGTCATCATTACTCCCAGAAAGGTTTTCAATCACAAAGGCAAAACTCTTGTACACCACGATCACGAGGTTCGGTCACAAAGGCAACTGTATCACAAGGTTCGATCACGAAGGCTATCTCGTCGTTCTCCAATGTATAGTGATCTCATCGTTGGCTTCCCAACAACTCGAATTGTGGTTGTATCGCGAGGTCGGTGAAGAAGGCGAAACCCTGTACGCCGTGATCCCGTCATTGGCTTCCTATATATCAAATGCTCTAATAACAATTTGATGGAACTTTATATAAATTAGAACTAAATAAAAAATTTTTCTTCACCAACAAAAAATAACACAATCCAAATGCATAAAATATAAACACCCATAATTTGAAAGGTACATAATCTCTCCCAAACCCTAAAACTAAGATTCAAGACAACCTTCACACTCATCACATAAACTAATCCTAAACATATTAAGCCCTATTTATACACCACAATAATAGCTAAGAAATAACTAAATTGCCATCGTAGACTTACACCTAACATAAGTCTTCAAACTATTTTAGCGGTCTTGGTGTTGACTTAGTGGGGCATGAGGCAAACGATCCTGCAGGCGCTGGTCTAACACCAAGCCTCACCAACAATTTGATTTCCAAATTGATAATTGAAGCATTCAATCTACAACTAATTTAAGAACAATTAATAAATAGATTCTAAAAAATTAAGTGCATAATTGCCTCTTCAAAATGGTATGATTCAAGTGCACACGTAAATTGCTTAGTTAACCACATTTGCATATAATACTCAAAATGTACAGATTTAACCAAACGATATAAAAATTATAACCAAATAAGATAGGGGCATTTACATACATACCACACAATTCCTTTAAATTTGCATATCTAGCACCTAACTTTACTTTTACATCTATACTACCCAAATCTTTCATCAAACATAAAAAATAGAACTATTTTGACTTTTAAAAGGCGCAGTACACCTTTTCATGCATAAGTTGAGTGGGATAAATGTAAAAATTAAGGTTTGGGTGTTGGATATATAAATAAGTAATAACGAGGTGGTATGTATGTAAATCTTCAATCAGATTCGGACATTTGCAAGAAAAAAAATGTTTCTCTGCTATTCATAATCAATATTTGGTAGCCATGGTAAAAATAACCATATTGCACTTTTAGAAAATCTCACCTTTGATATATGTACACCAAAATTTCTATGAATCCCTGAACATTCGATGCACATAAGGATTCCAAGATTCAATGAAGCCCAGTCGGGCTCTGGAGCGCCACATTCTGCACAAGTTTCATTTCCTGGAATGCATCTGAGAATCTTAGAGACATTATCAAATCCCTTAGTATTCAGTCCACCAGCCAGCAATGAAACTTCACAGCTGCCAGAGAACCTGCTATTATGCGTATCGGTACTTCCCATCGAAAGCTGTGTGAAAAGAAATAACTCAACTAGTCAAGGTGTATCGATATATAGAAAGTAGATCATTAAAGGAAGATTTGCATGCATACCACTCAATTCTTATGTATTTACATATCTATCACTTCCAATTTGTACATACATGCCGCCTTGGCTATGCATATAAAGGTGTATTAAACTTTTCAAAACTTAAAAATGGTGGTATTTTTAATGTGATATGAAAAATTTGTGTGGTATAAATGTCAAAAGTAAAGTTGAGGTGTTAGATATGTAAAAATACATGGGAATTGGATGGTATACATAGGAATTGGGTGGTCTGCTTCAAGTTTAAGAAATTGCTTAAGCATAAGCATCCATAGAAACTAAAAAAGAATAAAAAGTTATCAATATTGGAAGAAATTTGGTGGAGAACCTGCTTTGTTAGTGAAGAATTCAGAAGTGATGCAATAACTCCTTTAATCTTATCAACCCAGTCCAACCTATCTGCTTCACTTTCCGCCTGTACAAGAAAATGGTGGTATAAACATCTAAGTTTTAGAATAAACGAAACATCATGTACAAATAAATAGTAGATGTTGGCATCCCATTCTTCAATTTACTATAAAAGGTACAGATAAAAAAAATCATATATCGGGGGTTACCTGGAAAGTGTATGTATTAAGTGGTGAAATTATTCTGAAGCAAAATCTGAGATCTGTTTGTTCAGCATCAATCTTAATTGTTGAAGTATGAAGATCAAATGTACGACACCCTATGTTATCTCCAACCTGAGAAGTTACTAGCTTAAAAATACATTTATATTAAATGACTAACTAAAATAAAAATATAGTAACAATTATCAGGGTTCTGTCCAAAAAAGGACATAACTAAAAGAACTTTTAGAAGACAAATTAAAAATCAAATAAGACACTCAAATATTTTGCTCTTTTGTTGTGATACCCAAAAATATAAAGTGGTAAGATCAAAATAATTTAAAAAACATTCATGCCTCAATTTTCGTAAATCAAGAAAATACCAAAAACATTTTTTAAAATTCATATTTTTCTATAATTATTTTGATATAGATGTATTGTCCATATATTTGTATATATGCCTTTATAAAATTAATTCATGAATACAAATAATTGCCCAAAGTCCATTTAATGTTAATGTTTATATGATTTAATTCACTGTGGATGCACAGTAGCAAAGTAATCCGCAATTCCTCAATAGGGCGCAATGGAGAAAAGGATTCATGTAGTTGATCCCACTTAGTGCAATAAAGCCTTGTTGTTGTAAAGTTTTTATAATAGAATATTAGGTTTAGATGTATTATATCATTAAAGCACTAACTCAGCCATTCATTCATTTTCCGTAACTCCTTCAGTCCGTGAAACAGAGAGCTTCGATGAGTTAGGGCCGAAGGGAAAGAGGAGAAGATTAGAGGATATTTTGGATTTAGGTAAGAATTTTGGTTTTAAGCACTGCTTTGACCATTTGTCGGTGGGTGAGCTGCTGCGTTGAACTGAAGCTTAGTACCAAGTTTCCTCCATAAGATCATCCAAAAGTGACTCGAAAACTTGACATCTCTATTAGAAGCAATGGTATCCCATGCAGTCTCACTATCTCCCTGAAATACAAGTTAGCTACATGTGATAGCTCTTATATCATGTAGCAAGGTACGAAATGAGCCACTTTCGAGAACCTGTCAACCACTATCATCACCAAATCCTTATTTTGTTGACCTAAGAGGACCCAACAAAAAAATCTATACTAATATCCACCCATGGTGCCTCTAGTACTAGTAATGGTGTGTATAGCCCTGTATTCTCAAGCTTTTAACTGATGACAAACCCTGCAATGGTTTGCATTCCTCTCCACATCTCTCATCAGTCTAAGCCAAAAAAAGAAGTTACCTTACAGGTGCGACTGTCTTGTCCCAGCCAAAATAATCGGTTAATCCCCCGTTGTGACTCTACTGTATGATGGCTTTCTCAATAAAAATCTGAGGACACAATTTGTTATGGGGGAACATATAGTCATCAGATCCATGGTACTGTCCTGTAGGACTCTCCTGATGCTGAGCCTCGCTATCTCCCTGAAATACAAGTCAACTACATGCGATGCATCTATTATCCTGTGGCAAGGTACGAAACAAGCTATCTTCGAGAACCTGTCAACCATTATCATCACCAAATCCTTATTCCTCTGTGTCCTAGGAAGACCCACAACGAAACCCATACTAACATCCAGACATAGTCTGTGGTACTAGTAATAGTGTCTATAGCCCTATATTCTGCCTTCTGGTTTTTGTTAGATGTCAAACACTACACTGCCTGACATAGCTCTCCACATATCTCGTTAGTCTAGGCCGGAAAAAAAATATTCCCTCACGAGTGTCTTGTTTATGCTAAAATGACATATTAATCCCCCGTTGTGACTCTCATGTATGACAGACTCTCTCAATGAACATTTAGGGACACAACTTGTTATGGTGAAATAGATAGCCATCAAATTTGTGGTAGTGGTCTATAGGCCTCTGTCGGCCGTTTTAATTTTGATTTATATGAAAAATATAAGAAATATGAAAATAGTTTTTATATGAATATGATTTTTTGAAAATAACATTTTGATTTAAAAATAGGTGAGACCAAACGAGTCTCACATTTTGAATAGTTTGGGTGACTAAGCACGATACCACAAGTAATACACTTATCCCGAAAAATAAACATATCATCAGTAGTAGGTTCAATCACTTAAACTAAAGAATTTGTGAAATCTATTTGGTTTGCGAAATATTTTATATGAGACCAACAAATTCTCCTACCTAATATAAGGATTAGATAGAGTTTATTTTACCTGGGTTCCAAGTTCCTTATAGAGGCAAACGCTTATAGTTAATTACATCTTAAAAGATCGGGGTCACTTAAATAAACTCTCGATTAAAATCAGTAGTTCTACTTTCCAGATTTCAAAGTTTAGGTTTCCAAGATTGGATATGAGAAAATCAAATGGGATTGACTCAAATATGAACAATTATTTAAAGGAATCCAAAGGAGCGAAAAATAGGGAATATTATAGATCCGGGGAGAACCCTAGTGACCTCCCAATTATCCTATCGTTTGGCTTTATATTTTTGAAATGATGTTTTTTTTTTAAAGTTTAATCCTGTGATTTATTTAGAATTTAGGACTTATATTCGCACGATATCTGATCGTGCAAATAGCCTAAAAAGATAGGAGGATTTACACCGTATCGTACAATAATATTGGAATCCTAAGGTGTTAGGACTTATAATTGCACAACAGGGTTGTGCAAAAGCCTAAAAGTGATATGTGAAGGTTTACGCTGCGCTAAGCAAACTACCTCGAACTCCTATGAGTTGTTATTTAAACTAAGGAAAGTAATCGGTACTGTGAAAGTGTTTTGATGTTGATAATCCATCTTGAAGTTGCACTTCTGAATGTCTTCGTCGTGCTGCCACGCTATTTGCTCCAACCTATTCGGCGTAGCACCTCCCAATTTAATGTTAATCCTATATAACCACTAGGTTTTCCTATACTAAGATATAGTGTGCATCAAAATAACAAAGCATGCAGTATAAAAGAAAATAACAGTATAATGTTTTGTTAAGTGACAGTATAATTTCCAGCATGTATCAATACCTAGACTTCAAAATAAACTAAGTCATTTCTTCGTTAACCTTTACAAGAGACTAGAAATGCCTTAACATGCCATCATATATACAATAGAATAGGGAGAAGGAGAAGAATATCTCTTTAGTGTAGCAAAACACTAAAATAAATTGAAAAAAAACACTCACAAAAATCCTTCCTGAGAGCCCTACGCAAATAGCCCCACATGGTTTCTAGCTCTCGGCTCGACAAGCTCTAACCATAAGAGTATCGACCAACAGAGAGGAAGAAGAACTTCTCTCGAACAACAAAGCCGGAGGCAGCCTTCCCAACAGTGAAGAAGAAAGAAAGAAAGTGCTAAATTTCTCCAAAAGTCTTCCTCTCTCAAAGTCCTCTCTTTTCTCTTCTCTTTCAGACCTTTTTTTTTTTAAGAAAAAAAATTCCAAAAATATTTCAAGCACACACACAAGATGAACCAACCAAAAAAAAAATGACAGCATCTCCCTTTTCAAGAAATTTTGGCCAACCCTAGATCTTCCCCCGAATGGGGTTTTATAGACAAAAGAAGAGAAGAACAACCACCTCTTTGACGCCCTAGACAAAGAATGGGGAAAAGGGAAAGAAACAACGGAATAAAGGAGAGGAGTGGTTGTTGCCTCGAGTAGAAGGACCGTCGGCCAGCACGCCTCTTCTAATCGGAGAATCGAACGGCTGTCGTGCCACGTAAAGAAGGGGAAAAGACGGGGAAGAAGATGAGAGCCGCGTGGATCCACGATAGAGGCTAGCGCACGGGCGAGAGGGAGATGGCTTGAACGAGAGCTTAAGCGTGAGGGTGAAAACCTAAATAGGGCTTAGGGTTTAATGAGATTATAATTTAGGGCTAAAATTTATAAAAATTATTTAATATTTTGAAAAATAAAAATTGAATTTTTGTTTTATTTGTGCAACGTAACATATCGAAGATGGATGTCCTTTCTAGATATTTTTGGCGTACCGGACGCACTGGCGCAGTCCGTTTCGCCGTCGGAGGTCATTTTGATGAATTCATTAATTTGCGTGCAAATTTTCTCGTGTCTGAAGTATGACAATATGGATGTCCTTTCCTACTAAAATTGGTGTCTCGGACGCATTGGCGCAGTCCATTTTGTCGTCGAAGTCGTCCGGAGAAATTCACATTTTCACCCATCCTTTAAGCTCAATTTAAGTTTGATCTTGTGCAACTTAACGAATTTTGTGCATTTGGTGTGTGTGTGTGACGATAAAATCGTGATAAGGTTTTCCTAGGGCTTGAGGTCCTATTTGGAACTTCTCCCTGAGTCTCCACACAATAGCACTTAACCGCTCGTTCATAAGACAATGATTTTGAGACCATAAATGCTAGACATCACAGAAAAATAGGAAGTGTCTGGAATTTCTAAAAAGAGTGGGTCCTAATTCTAGTCTTCTAAGATGGTTAATAGGAACTCATAGAGCTAGATCTTAGAATCTTATGAAAAAGAGTAATGACCTCAAAATGACAAAATGAGGTCAACATCCTCTCCTGACACTAAATCCCAAATCTCTTTGAAGTCCTTTTGCCTCTTATAGCTCCTTCACCATCTCGAATCCCACAACTCTAGCCTGCATGGAGGTGATTAGTAGTAAGTGGCGATGACTAAAGGCATTTGCTACTCATACCCGACTCCCTACCTTGTGCTTGAGCACAAACTGAAATGATGCCACAAACTCATCCTAGGAAGCATATTTGCCCTTCAACTTGACCTAATGATTCAAGAAACTCAGAGCCTTATGATTCGTGAATAAGATAAAATCGTTATTCAATAGATAGTGACTCTAATGATTAAAAGCTCTCACAATAGCATGGAACACTTTATCAGATGTTAAATACTTCCTCCCTGAGTCACTAAACTTTTCCCTAAAGAAAACTATGGGGTGTCAACCCTAGCTCAATATTGCTCCGATCCCTACATTAGAAAAATCTCATTCTACCTAAAACAACTGACTAAAATCTGGTAGAGATAATATTAAGGCCCAAATTACTTTCTTCTTGAAGATGTCAATGTTGGACTGAGCTGCCTTTGTCCGCTGAAACTGCTCTCCTTTTAAGAGCTCTATCAGGGGAGCCGTGATGGTGTTGAAGCTCATGATGAATCTCCTATACAAGGATGTCAGTCCCAAAAAATGTCTCAGCTCTGTAAAGTCCTGTGGGAGTATTGAACTCACAATAGCCTCTATAGTTATAAGGTTCATTGGATTTGATATACCTAAAAAGTATATATATGTTGTCATAAAGCACACTTCTTCTAGTGTGCAGATAGCTTCTCCAACCAAAGAACCCCAATGACCATTCTTTGATGATACAAGTACTACTTAGATCTGTTGTAGACTAGATTTCCTCAAAGTTACAACTACAAACTTTTCAATGTAAGCCTAGAATGCATGATTCATCAGCCTCATGAAAGTGTTAGGTGTGTCAAATAGCCCAAAGGGAATGACTATCCACTCATATAACTTTTCTCTGGTCTTGAAGGTGGCCTTCTATTCATCCCCTGACCTCATCCTAATCTGTTGTTATCCACTGCACAGGTCAATTTTATAAAAGACAATGGCTCCATGCAACTGATCCAGTAAATCAAACAGGCGAGGTACAAAAAATATGAACTTAATGATGATTTATTGATAGCTCAACTATCAATATGCATCCTCCATGAACTATCCCTTTTAAGAACCATCAAAGCAAAAACAACACACAGACTGGTGCTCTCCCTCAGCAACCCTCTAGCAATAAGATCTTGCACCTGTCGTTTGACTTAATCTGTAAGCAGGTCTGATAGGTAACACCGGTTCAGGGATAAGATATATAGTTTGTTGAATGTCTCTAAGTGGTGGTAGTCCCTCGGGTAAGCTATAGGTCATCAAATTTTGGAAGTCGTCTAGCAGTAGTTGCATCATCTCTAGTAGCTCGGGCTCCTCCTTAGTCCCCTCTAAGATGACTAAGGCCACCACCACTGGGGCCTCCTGTGCTGACTGCAAAAAGGTGGCACGTGGGGCCACAATTTCTTCCGTAACGTGAGTGTCTGCTCCTCCGGAATTACTAATAGGCAAAAAATATGTGATTCCCCTCCTTTTGAATGTATAGGTGTTTTTGAACCCATCATATTGAGTCTCACGATCAAACTGTTTCGGTCTCCCCAATAAGATGTGACAGACATTCATGAGCACAACGTCACAACACACCTGATCCTTCAGTTAGTCCCCAATGGAGAACTCTACCAAACATTGTTGATCCACACATATACCATTCCCCTTCTTAAACTAGGTTAGAGAATAGGGTTGAGAATGCTTCTGAGGAGCCAAACCCAACTTCTTTATCACAAAAAGTTGAAACCACGTTCTCAAAGCTCCCTCCATCAATAACAAAGTCGCGTAGATTTCCTCTCACAGTGAACGGTGCGAAAATATGTTGTCTCAATCAAGAGTGATCCTTCTTTGGTTCATTGTGTAGAGCCCTCCTCACAATTAACATCTCATCCTCATCTCCATAGAGCCGATACTCCTCACCCTGCTCTTTTGCTACCTCGTCACTCACCTTCTCCACTGTACCCTTGTCGGTAAAAAAATAACACTACTTGTAAGGAAACTGAAGGCAATGTATTTGTATCCAAGACACCTAAAGAATTTCCTGGCTGGAATTGTGCTAGGCGTGCTACTATTCTCAGACTTTTTCCACATTAATCAGCTGTCATTCCCTTGCCTAGTCTTCACAACTCCCCCAGGTGTGCTCCTATTGCTACCTCCAGTTGTAGATGGTTGTTGAGTGGAGGTGGGTATCTGCTCAGCTTCTCTTATCTCCACCTTCATTGTCAAGGTCTGAACATCGCCCAATGACTAAAAAGGTTGTAGCTTAACAACATTATTGGTGGATGGCTTTAGAACTCCCAAAAATCTTGCTTTAATGTGCTCAATTGGCTTTGGTAGCTCACATTTCAGCATAAACTGCTCAAACTCTGTCGTGAACTTTATTGATAACTGTCTTTGTTGTAAGTGTAGTTTTAAGAACATATTCTGATGTTAGTATAGGAAGAGGTACTTCCTATTTATCTCTTCCATTTTCTCCCAACTAGTGATATTGTTCCGACTTCTCTCACTCTCTCTCTTCAGATTATTTAACTGTACAGAGACACTCTTTTTCAACTTTACGGCTGCAAATATCACTCTCCTATCAATTGGCACATTCTTGTACTAAAAAGCCATTTTGATAGTTTGCAACCACACAATGAAGTCATCTAAATTCATTCTTCCCTAGAAAATTCGATAAGTGTATCTTCACTCCCAGATCTCACTATCCTCCAAAAGTAACTCTATCCTTTGGCCACCTCTAATATTGAATCTTCAAACGCTGGGGCCTAATTCTCCACTTCACTGGAATCCTCTCTATGGAAAGGGTTCAAATTTTCCTCGTCTCCATGAATCCTATTATCTCAATTAACAGTGATTTCTCTATTTAGCGAGTCTTTGCTGAAATAGGCAAATTTCCCATTGCATCTCTTCAATGGTAAGTGCCTGAATGGCATCCGACACTTGTCTCCTTGGTGGCATGGAAAGGGTTTAGATTTGGGAGGTGAAAGGGGGGTGTGTGAGGCGATTTAGAATGAGAAAAAAATTTGGTGGCTGATTTGTAAAATCAACAAGAGGGGAAAGGGTTTTTGGGTGAAGTGTGGTAACCCTAAAATAGGACTATGATTAGACTAACTCTGATACCAAATGACACCGGAGTTTAACCAAACACCGATAGAATACAAATATTATTGCTGAATTCACAGAAAATTGCAACAACACAAGTAAAAATCTGAAATTGCAACAACACAAGTAAAAATCTGAAATTGCAACAAACACAATACACAACCTAGAACTAGGGTTGGATCGATGGAGTTGGTGATGTCGGCTAGGGGTTTGGAAGATGGCGCAACAAGATGGAAGGGAAAACAGCAGGTTTGTGAAATTTTACCTCGGGGTGGCAGCAAGGTGGAGTGGCTAGTGGAAGTAAACTTGTGTAGGAAAGGGATGAGGATGGCATCAGAAAGATAAACACTATCTCATAAACGAGATACAGTAGAAGCAACACTCGGAACCCTTGGATAAAACCCTAGAAAGAAAAGGAGAGATGCTTGCGGCGGTCTAGAAATAAACAGCAAAAAACAGAAGCCTAAACACAACAAAGGCGAAATATATATGCCCTAGATATTTAGGAGTGACACCGCTCCAATTGGCCAGCAGTTTCCTGGCTTGGAGGGTCAGCTGACTCTTCAAAAATTTGGATGCGCCTAGATGTCCCGCACAACAAGCAGACACTCGCGTCAAGGTCTTTAGCAAATCTAAGTTCCATCCCTATCAGTTTGGTACGGCAAAATGCCAACAAACACATTAAATCGAACCTCAATCCCTCCAATGGCTCCAAGCCCAAACCCAACCTGAACTTAGGTGAGCTCTCACACTAATACGCCCACCAATCAAAATCAAATCTGTCAACTAAAACCACACCCACCATTTGAATCTCATATGCATCAAAAACAAGCTTCTTAGAGTTAAGAAGAAACTCCTAAATAATTTATGATCAAGTCATGCCTCTAACCTCGTATTGGTCATTCTAGTACATCCAAACTGCCACAGGAGATGCTTTGTTCCTCTATATTATTCAATGAAATTAATATCGCAGGCCCCCTAACAATAAATAAATTGATTCCAACCTCAAACGCCAACCATACAAAAATTTCCAACATAGTTTAAGTGACGAAGCTAAGTCAGGGTCAGCACATAGTTGCTAATCAAATTATCTAGATGTTAATTATAGTATATAGCCCTCTAACTTTAAGAAAATAGATAGGTTAGAGCAGTCAAGTTGATAGTCAAGTTGACAGAACCATCGTATCTTGATTGAGTTCTCATTAATTAACTTCAAACATATGTAATCAAGTCTAAAAATTATCCAAAACAAGCTTCCTTATTCAAAAGTGCTCTCCTATGAGTGAGAGAGAAAATTCATTATAGATGCTCTTGTCCACAAAAACACTTGGACCCACGATCTAAATAAATTTTAATCAAAGAAAATATGGTTAACTGATAAATCTAATCCCCCTAAAGAAAAACTTCCCAAGTTTTCTCTTAAACATTGAAAGGCTTGCGAGGAGGGGTTGGCTCTGCCCAAACAATCACTTATGTAACAATCACAATATAAGAATAACAAAAGCATCTTAAGTTGGTGAAGAAATAACAATTAGCTAGACATCCATCATAACCTCATTTATTGTAAAAACAATGTCATGATGGGCAGAAATCTCTAAAACATCTCGTACATGATGGCATGATTATGTTTAAAGCATATACGTGCTCGAAACAATATGCAGCCTGGTTTAATAAACCAACATGGCACGATCAATAGGAAGATGTCAGAAACATGATTAGGATTAAAGATTAGATGATAAAGTATACTAAATCATATAAAATACCAGATGTTTGTTGTGCTTGTGTCTGTAGTAGTACAATGCCCCATGACTATCAAGCACAAAAAACCTTCTATTCCATTCTGCTCTCAAACCAGATGAGCGTTTCAGAAGATATCCTTGCTTTATTGTTTGAACCTGGAAGATGAAAAAATGATAAAACAGCACCCTATCAAACCAATTAAGAAGCAACAAATCTCAACCGAATAAGAAAGAAGAACTACCTTGTGAATGGTGTTTGCATTATTCGGCCAAATCAAAAAACTAAACCAAACAAGTTTGGTAGATTCGGTCCAGTTTTAAAAATGCACTTCGGCTTTTTTTTGTTTTTAAAACCTCAAGATTTGTTTTTCAGTTTTTGGTGCGGTCTTAATTTCTATTTTACCGAACAAACTAAAAAACCAAAAATTTGAATTTATCTGGAGGTTTTATGAAATTAAATTGATATTATACATGTAAGATATGTAAATCTTGATGTTCGTTCATAAACAATCTCCAAATAACAACTAAATTTTGGTTTGTTCATAACAGAATAGTTTAAACCGGATTAAATTCATTCGGTTTGTTCGGTATTATCAAAATTTCTATTGATTTGGTTTTTCAAGTTTTAGAATCGATTTGATCAATTTTAAAACCAAATCATCTAAACTGATCGACTGAATGCTCACCCTAAACTGTCATAGACGGTTAAAACAGATGTCAAAAGTGCAGCGAAGAAGAAGATAAATCAAAAGGCAGGAGTTAAAGCTAATTCAGAATAACCAATACCGGTCCATTTGCAGCAGATAGCATTAGAGCTTCTATACTTTTGTATGAATTACTGCCAGCTAAAAGATTACCATCGCCACTTGTTGAGGTTTCTGCATGGCTTAATGCTCTTAAGCTGGCCAGCTCAGCCTGAGTCCTGAACTCCTGAATCCTCCTTTCAAGTTTGTCTTGTTCAGCATTGGCCATTTCCTTTGATTGTTGTGCATATGCTAAAACCTACTTGCAGATCAAGAAAAGTTTTACAAAATGTGTGGGGTGATGATAGGGAGCGACGTTACTCCAGCCAAATTATATTTGATGAATTTACATACATGCCACACAATTCTTATATATTTACATATTTAATACCTGAAGTTTGATATTTACACTTATAACACCTTGGGGTCATAAACCTATGCATGAAAAGATGTATTCCACTTTTGAAAAGGTAATGAGTGGTATTTTTATGTGATGTTAAAGATTTAAGCTGTCTACATGTAAATATGAATGTATAGGTGTTAGAAATGTAAATTCATAAGAATTGTGTGGTATGTATGTAAATGCCACTTAATATTTTACCTGATGAATAAAAGGCTCCAATTGGTTCAACAACTCATACCCCTGTCCCATGAAAAGATATTAAAGTACGAGAAACCAAATATTGCAAATCAAAGACAAACATTCGGTAATGAGCAAACAAAAACCTGCTTAAAATATCTCAGATGAGCATCCATTACTGCACTAATAGATTCAAGGAACTCATGCTTCTTCTTTGCGTCAAAACTAGCAAGAGCGTTAACCTGAATTCCTTA
>JXCR01061935.1:8339-33285 GCA_002079205.1 Phalaenopsis hybrid cultivar | reverse complement strand
ATGCACTTGCCCATTGCCTAAGTAAAATTATGCGTAACAAGTAAAAAGTGATTATACACCCATACACCTTAAACCCTGTGCTTAACCATTACATAAATACATTCAGGTAACACCAAAATGCTAACATATACATGAAAAATGTGTCTATTTAAATGGCGAGATGCAATACGACGTACTCATGTGTTCTGAACCAGCATATTCTGGAAAACCAAATACACAATCTTCCAGCCATACTATAGCTAAGAAATCAAAGCAAACAGCCAATAGCAACTTCAAAATAGACTTCTTTTGAATTCTGAGGGAAGTTGATAATCTTGGATATAAAATATATGACAGTAAAACAACTATGTTGAGAATGAAAAAAAATGGTTTCTTTCTTGGAAACGTGAAAACCATATATGGGGCAACCTAAGAAGAGCCAAAAAGAAACCATGCACTTAAGAGTATGGCACAAGAAACAGCACCAAAAAGTGAAATCATATTGTTGGGCGGCATTCCCCAGCCAAGTACCATTGTCAAAGAAAAGTCTGACGCTGGAACTGATGTACCTCAAATCAGAAACAAGAGGATGACTACTTAACAAGAATGCTAGAAACTAACTAGAGTCAACCGTTATCAAAGTAATCAGCCGTATACTAGGCAGCAAGAAGAAACCAAGACATGTTCCAATGACTTAAATCGAACAACTATGCTTAATTCTTACAAATCAACAACTCATACTATTTCATCAAATTGATCGGCAAAACTAGATGCTATGCCTCAAGCAAATTCCTAATGTGATATGATGGATTAAACAAGGTCAGCTATGAGATGTTTGCATAGATTATAAAAAGGATCTAATGTAAAGTCAGACATGAGATGTAAATAGTGAGGCCTCAAAAAAGCAACTTGTTCGTACAATACAGGGAGATATTTGTGTTGCATCTCCTTCATTTTAAACCAAGTATAAATATTGTTATTTCATTCACGCTAGCGCAAGCACTTCAGGTTACATCACTATAAGTACACGCTCTTCATGAGTTTGAATAGCAACAAATTTAACCCTTTTGTCAGAATGTCTTTGTACTCAATTTTGTTCTATTGTTCGGAGTCATTCAATGAATTTGTCTAGATCAATAGGGCCATCAGAAGCTAATAAATCAATCTATACCTGAAAATTGCTCTCTTTTTCGATGCTCAATGCTGAATCGGTGAGAGATTGGTTCTTCATCACTTGAAGCCTCTTGGTGGAAGGGGTTTTCTTCTTCTTCTATTGCCGATTGGTCACCATTATGTCTTTGGGTGACTAATAATGTTGTATTCTCACAAAATCAACAAGTCCACACTGCAATTGAAGGATTTCTAAATGCACAACCTTCATGATAAGCTCTTAAACATTTCTTTGGGCATTTCTCCTTGGCGACATAATAATTTGTTACCCACTTGGATTTCAGTAAAGATAGGTTTTAGCAGGTTTTTGGGTTGGCCATGTTGGATGGAGCCCGGTCCGCTCGTCCGCCAGTTCCCACTCCCGTGAAAGGTCGTGACCCCACTCCTTTGTCGTGAAACATCGCGAACAGTTCCCACTCCCTGTTGTCGCAAACTGTTCACGCCTACGCCCGTTCCTGCCTTCCCTGTTTCAGCGAAGCGAAGCACCTCTTCCCTTGTTATAAGTCGCGAACAGAACAACATCTTCCTTGCCATGATCAACTGCTTCTGCGATAGACTGCTACAGGAGGCTTGCGGCCAAAAGCTGAGAGAGAGAGAGGAAGAGAAGTGTAGTGGTTCCTTGCGGCAGAAGAAAGAAGAAGAAAATTGTTTTCCATTGGCTTCTTCTTCGTGGCTTTTGGCAGAAGAGAAATTGGGTTTATTTCTCTTGTAAGTTTATCTTCTTCGGTGTATCTCTATGTAGAGAGAGAAGAAGAGAGAGAAAGGAAGTAGAGATCCCTCTTGTAAGTCAAAACGATCAACTGGTGTAAATTTCTCAAGTATTAAAATCCTTTGCAACTCCGTGGACGTAGACAATTTGCCGAACCACGTAAATTTGTGTGTTCCGTTGTGTTATTGTTTTCTGGTGTGAATTTTCTCATTCTATTTTTTCGCTTCATCAAATATCGTTCTTCTATTATTATATATATATACCACAATAGGCCAAAGGTGAGAGGAGCTAGGAATAGGGTGAAGAAGGGGTCTTGTGTAAGTGGATAATTTAGGTTATATGGATTTGGGATTTGGAATGGAGGTTAATGAATCCCTGAAGATTTAAGGTTTGTATGGTTCTGATACTGAATGCCACTGATCTAAGTTCCTAAATGATGTTCCAAGATCCACAAAGGAAGTGGGGATGTTCCAGCAGAATAATAAAGAGCATAAATATGGGAGTAACAATGATGTAGAAGATAAAATAAGATGAAAACCAGCTCTCCCATGGAAAACATAAGAGATGAGATAGCCAACAATGATATCAAGGATCATCAGGCATTGAAGAAAACTACCATTTATTCTCAAGCAAGCTACAGGCATACCACTTACAAAAGGAAAAGTATTGAAAAAAAATTAAGGAAAAAACCTCTAATGTCATAAAACTAGATTAAAAACTGTCTAACAGATTTCATTACAACATATCCTAATTCAACTCCTAGATATCTGGTAAATAGCAGACCCAAAGGGGACTGGCCTGCTCTTCGGGGGCAATCCCTGAAATGCTCCAGAAATGGACCGGGCTTGGCTGTCTCACTCAATATCAAATCTTGGCGATCATGCTCGGTACCATGTGGTAATAGTTGCTCAGAGCCAAAATATTTTTTAAACATAATAGCCACAATTGCAAGACCAGGGACGATGAGAATGTTATGGCATTGTAAGAGTATATCGTAAAGGAAGGTCGACTGAAGGAATTCTTAGAATAGACTAGTTAAGATCGACGTTTTAATAGAGAAAAAAACAGAAAAAGGAAAACTATATTTCCTATATTGTCTCCTAAGAACAAACTACATATATATTGACCAAAGAATTGACAAGTCCACAATCCAAAAAAATTGTAGACAAGCTCAAATTATTTGATGTCAAAAATCAAGCTTGAGGGAAGTGTGCAGAATAAGATTTATTGTAGCAGAAAAAGTACTTCCCCAATCAAAGTCATGTTCTACATTATTCGATTCTCTAGAAAAAAAAATATATGGTTGGCAGTGGACAATTAATGGCTTTCTCCATACTGAAGTATGGTTGACTGAAAGCTATCATAAAAGCTTGTTTTTCATGTTGAATCATATTCAGCTCGATAATAAGCTCAAATTCAGTTAGTGTTTATAAGCTTAGAATAGACTTGTAAATTAAATTATATATTTAAGGCATGGTTATATAACTTAAATTATAAGCTTGTTTACAAGCCAAACACAAATAAGGCATGGTTAGATTTCTTTAAGTTTAAATTATATAATAAAAAAGGTATATATATGCACATCTGCGCCTATATTTATGTGTTTATATGTATATGTATAAATTTAAGTGGCAATATGTATATTCTAAAATTTATACTACATTTTCTATTTGAAAAAAAACTCATGCTCTACTCGATAAGTTACTGAGTCTACCACAAACATTAAATTTTGGCTTGTACGCTAAACGACTCAAGGTAAACATCCTATAAGTTCACTCAAGCTCAACTTGTTTATACCCCAAGTTCGAAACGGCGTTCTAATATTCTATCAACTCTGCTTCAAGTTCATTTTTCTAATATCTAGACGATGTATTTCATAGTATAGAAATCAAGACTTCTCTTATTCAAGGCATTGTTATTGCCTACCTTTTATTTCTCCTGTAATCGGATATTAAAAATAGCATTCTTTCTAGGGTGAAAAGCAATAAAGGCAAATATTATACTCACCACTCTGCTCTCCCTCTAATTTTTACTTTTAACATTAATTTTTCAGCATGCTACAATGATAACCTTAAATCAGAATGCTTATTTTGTTTCTAACCCTCCCATGTCATGAAACCCAAATATGTAATTCTCTAGCTTTTGCATGGTTAAAAAACCAAAGCAAGCTGTCATTAGAGGTTCAAAAGTAATAGACTTTTTTTGAAATTCTGAAGAAACAATAATTTTTTAGCATGCTACAATGATAACCATAAATCAGAATGCTTATTTTTTCCTAACCCTCCCATGTTATGAAACCCAAATATGTAATTCTCTAGCTTTTGCATGGTTAATAAACCAAAGCAAGCTGTATCAAAAGTACTAGGCTTTTTTTGAAAGTCTGAAGGAAGTTGGGGATCCCTACTAAGAGAAAGAAGGCAGGATAACGGCAATTCAAAAATGGCAAAATAAATAATGGGCATTTACATAAATAACACCCAATTCTTATGTATTTACATATCTAGCACCTAACTTTACTTTTTACATTTATACCACCCAAATCTTTCATATCACATCAAAAGTACCACTATTTTACCTTTTTAAAAGTGAAATACACGTTTTAAAGTATAGGCAAGGTGGTATATATGTAAAAATTGAAGTTTAGGTGTTGGATATGACTGTAATGAACCAATGCACTTGATGAACAACTTGAACTCGGCTTGATTAATACTTGATCATGTTTGTTCAACTTATTAAATAAACAAGTTTGATCATTTTTTAATAACTCTAAGCTTAAATAAATTAAATTTAAACATAGTCCAACCCACTTGTTACGATTCATGAATAAACTAATAACTAATTAAATACAACAACAACAACAAGTCTCTATCCCACTAAGTGGGATCGTCTTCATGAATCATTTTTCTGCATTGTGTCACATTGAGTGTCATATCAAAAACTTGTTAAATGCTCTAAATTTATATGATTTGTTATTTAAATAAAATTTCATTAATTATAATTTATTTAATAATATATTTAATAGTAACTTATTATAATTTAATATCAATATGGACATATATTTAATGCATTTTTTTTTTATTTCTTTTATTTCAACAAACTAATTTGTTAGTATGTATTTATGTTATTTGATTGCAAAAAGTTTAACATTGTCATTGCAGAGTTCCAAACCCCAAATGTGAAAAATGGAGGGTTGCGTTAGGTAGTCGACAACAAGCGTAAAATCTGCTGAAAAATCATGACATGAATCATTTTGATCAATGTGTAAATGCTATGGCCTCTCCTGGAAGCGACACACTATACGGTCTGAATATAGTAAAAAGTGTGCAAGGACCGCTACACCGGATACGGGTAAAGAAGCTAGTCCATAAAACTAAAATTAGAATAGAATCTTGAAATATAGATACTCTCACAGGTAAATTAATGGAGTTAGTTGATATTATGATTCATAGAAAGATAAATATCTTATTTATTCAAGAAACTAAATGGATTGAAGAAAAGGCTAAGGAGATTGATAGCTTAGGTTTTAAACTTTAGTATTCAGGTAAGAATCGCACTAGGAATGGTGTAGGCGTACTTATAGATAAGAGTTTGAAAGATAATGTTGTAAAAATCAATAGAATTGAAGATAGAATTATAGTCTTTAAGATTGTTGTCAATACTAAGATTATTAATATTATAAGTGTTTATGCTCCTCAAGTAGGTTTAGATATATGTTCTAAAGAACAATTCTGACACGACTTAAGAGAATTAATACAAACGATACTTCTTAAAGAAATTTTTATTAGAGGAGATTTAAATGGACATGTCTGTAAAGTGGTAGAAGATTTTAGAAATATTCATGGCGGCTACAATTTTGAAGTGATTAATGAATAAAGTAGAGCAATATTATGTTTGATTTGGTTTCTGAAAATACGATCGACTGTAGTGATCTTAATACTGTTAATAATAATAAAATGTTTCATTTTTACCGTCATTGTGTTAGTAAAAAAGAAGTTGAGGAGGCTTTAAAGAAAGGCAAGGGTAAAAAATCTATAGGACCTGATGATAGCTCAACTGAATTGTGGAAATATATATGAGATTTAGGAGTTTCTTGGCTTACTAACTTTTTAAAATTATTTTAAAAACTAAAAAGATGCATGAGTGGAGGAAGAGTATTTTGGTCCTCATTTTTAAGAATAAAGGAGATACACACGAGTGTACAAATTATTGAGCAATTAAGTTGATGTGTCATACTTTAAAATTATGGGAGAGAGTCATTGAACATAGGTTTAAGATGTATTGCATAGATTTCTTAAAATTAGTGTGGATTTATGTCGGGCGAGTCTATTATGGAAGCTATACATTTATTGAGAGGTTTGATGGAGAAGTACAGAGAGAATAATGAGGAACTACATATTCTTTTTATTGATTTAGAAAAAGCTTATGATAAAGTTCCAAGAGATACCCTTTGGAGAATTCTAGAGAAGAAAGGTGTTGATATAACTTATATTCGAGTTATTAAAGATATGTATACTAGAGTTGTTACTTGTGTTCGAACAGAAGGATTGACCAAATATTTTCCTATTCCAGTTGGATTACATTAGAGATCAGTTTTAAGCCCATGCCTTTTTGTTTTAGTTATGGATGCTCTTACTGAACACTTACAGGAGGATGTACCTTAGTGTATGCTTGTCGCTGATGATATCCTTCTTGTGGATAAGGCTAGAAAAAGAGCTCAACAAAAACTTGAATTATGGAGGTATACATTGGAGTCTAAAGGTCTTCGTTTGAGTAGAACTAAAACTGAATACATGAAATGTAATTTTAGTAGTAGTAGCTCTAGTGATAGAGTTGTAAGGGTGATCATAGTATTAAAAGGTGCGAATGCTTTAGATATCACGGGTCTATTGTTTAAAGTGATGGTGAAATAGATAGGGATGTTATTAGTTGGTTTAAGTGAATGAATGATTCGGGCCTATTGTGTAATAGAAAAGTAACACTTAGACTGAAAGCAAAATTTTATAAGATGGTGGTGAGACTTGCAATGTTCTACGACACGGAATGTTGGCTTTTAAAAGAGAAACATAAAATTAAGTTTAAGTGTTGCCGAGATGAGAATGCTTCGGTTGATGAGTGGCTTTATGCTTAGAGAGAAAATATGAAATGAATATATCCATGATAGGGTTGGTGTAGTTCCTGTGGAGAACAAAATTAGAGAGAATCGTTTTGGATGGTTTGGTCACATTAAACGTTGACCATCTGATGATCCGGTTAGAATAGTAGATGTTTTTTATTTGATTTATGTTAAAAAAGCCAGGGGTAGACCTAAAAAGACTTGGGCTTATTGCATTAAAAAATGATCTTAATTTATTAGAATTAAATGAAAATGTGGCATTCAATAGGACGCAATGGAGAAAAAAGACTCATGTAGCCGACCCCACTTAGTGGGATAAATTCTTGTTGTTGTTGTTGTTGTTGATTGCAAGAAAGTTTAATTACAACTTATATATTATTTTATATACTTGACATAAATTATTTAGAAGTTAATTTGAATTGATCTATTCAATTGCCTATTTATTTAAATTTATAAAATCACTCGTTAATAAATTTATATAAAAAATCAAATACTCGTTTAAAACATTAAATTATTTTCTAGTTTTATACGAAAAATTAAGTACAAATCAAAATTTTAATTTTTTTATGAAAATATAAATGCTAGATCAATTTTTTAGCTTTTCAATTAATATAAAATAGTCAAACACAAATCAAGTATAATCATTTAAAATTTTAAGCAAACAAGATATAAACATATGTGTGAAAGCTCATCTCAAACTCAGACAGAATATGAACAACTTATAATTTGACCAAGCAAAGTCCAAACCATAACATACTCGACTCGATTCGGTTACAGCTATAGTGTTGGATATGTAAATAGATAAGAATGGAGTGGTATGTATGTAAATCTTCCAATAAATAGTGGTTATTCATGATGTAGATTGTGACTATCAACATAATCACAAGGTAAAGTAATTTGGATCACATAACATACTCAACTCGATTCGGCTCGATTACAGCCATAGTGTTGGATATGTAAATATATAAGAATCGAGTGGAATGTATGTAAATATTCCAATAAATAGTGGTTATTCATAACGTAGCTTGTGACTATCAACATAATCACAAGGAAAAGTAATTTGGATCACATGCAAGTCAATAAATATAGCATGAGAAACAAGATTGAAATAATATTATCGCGTATTAGCAATTATCAAACTTACGACTCTTAATATCCCTCTAATTTATTCTACACTAAAAGTAATGTCATGTCAACTGTTGAGCCTGTTGAAATGTTTAAATTTATTTTGTTACTCAAAGCTTCTCCCATATTACCAGTGTTTATAGATAAAAGAGGCGCTGGTGAGGGATAAATAGTTCCTTTAAACACCCAGATATCATATATTTTTGGAAAAAAAATTGTTAATCATATTCGGACAAAATTTTGATTATTATAGATTTTCTACTCAATGATTTACTTTGAGATAAGTATAACACAAATTTTGATTAACCACTCATCAAGTCATCTCAAAACATGTTCAATAGATATAAAACCCATCATAACTTGATGAGGATATACTGATCCAAATTTTATAGAATATTTTTTATAATTTCCCAATGCTGGAAAGTTTGATTGTCATACTGCATTAAAATCAAGAATCAAATTTAATTTGAGAGAACCTATCTCTCAGAAATTTAAAAAAATTGTCTGTTACATCAGAAATCACACTAATAAATGAATGTAAGATTAGCGGGACTTTTTAAACTGTGTTACAAACAGATTACTAAGTTCAGTGGTCACCTTTATATTTTGCATATCAACACTAATGACCTCCATCAGACGATCGCTAAGCATGTGTTCAACCTGCATTAAAAAAGTAATTAAACATCCAATAACAAAAGAAAAGATTTGACTTTTCATTACATCCATTTGCATGACACAGAAGCCATCGTGAAAGTTCTTTAATTAACAAAACAGAGTTGATGCATTCTAGAATGCAGCACGAACAAATGGAACAAGAACACACACAATACGTAGGGGTTGTTTTAGATCACGTATGATTTTTTTTTTTGTTTATGTTTTCATTTGAAATAAACATATTTGACTACTTGATTTAAATGTGATTTTTTTTTAAACACTCAGACCACCTAAAAATTATTTTGAATGTCTTCAAAAATATACAAATTTATTTTTATAAATAAAAAAATATATATATGTAAAAAAACACATTAAACAAACATATTCTTAAAAATAAAAGAAAAACAAAATTGATCCCACACAGACCCTTGGTGAATGATTAGCTCAAAATCGTTAGATAAACAAATGAAAAGAAATAATTCAACTGAGTTAAGTTGAAAATAATAAAATCTATACGAGTTGGTTCATATCACACTCCACATAGTTATCATGTATAAACAATGAAGGAAGCCACCAGTTCAAAAACAAGATAAACAAAGGAGCATCATGATGCGAGCAGCAAACAAAGCTGAATCAGAACCATGTAAATAAACAGTTAAATAACAAGCAATAAATGAGTGGAGAGTAGCAAAGAGAAGAAATGAAATTAACGGCAAGAATGATAAAGATGACAACATAACAAAATATAAGTGACCAGCCCAAGAAGCTCTTCAGTAGGGGTGTAAGTGAGCCAAGCTGACACGTGAACCAATTCGAGCTTGGCTCAATAAGTGGCTTGTGAACTGAGCTTGATGGTCGGCAAACAAGCCAAGCTAAAGCTAGCCTACTAAAGTCGTTAGCTCGTGAGTCTGCTAATTTTAAAAAAAAATAATAATAAATATACTCAATTATATATTAAAATTCAAAATTTTTATCTTTAAATTATTAAAAATATTTAAAAAATAATATTTTATGTTTTCTATCAAGTGATTTCCTATAATTATCTCCTAATTTCTCATTTTATTTGTCATTTTATTATAACAATAACTTGAATTGATATTATTTTCTTTATTTCATAATAAAGGTGTTGGCTCAAACTCATAAAAGTAAGCTCAAGCTCGAGTTCAAACTCTCGATTAATTAGTCACGCTCAAACTGAGGGTAGCTTGAACTTGACTCGACTCGTTTGCACCCCTACTCTCCACACATTGAGTCATGCTATCAATTGGCAAAGCTTTTGAGTCAATCGGTGGATGTTTTACTACAACTGGACTAACCCAAACCCAATTAGATGAGCTGCATGGAGTTTATGAACTCACATATACCTGAATCAAGTGAAGGAACATAAATCAAACCAACCAATCATGTCATCAAAAGGGAAGCCAAATCATAAGGAAATAGGCACTTCTTTCCACATCCTTACATTAGAGCAGCCACATGCTCATCCCAAGATTAAGGTGGAGAAGCCACCCAAAGAAGAAGGGAGGCTATGAGAAAGATAAGATCCTTGTGCCGCATCCTTAAATCCCTACTCACAATCTTTACTTTTATCTATGCAATAAATATGATAAACTAAAAAATCCTTAGAATTCATTTAAAATCAAATCAAATGTCAATTTTAGATTCAAAATCAAATTGTAGTGTCGATTGTCCAATCATCTGCAAACGCATTGATTTTCTCTATGCAGGTAGCAACAAACCTTCAAAGTTCAAATGTTCCCGCTACATTTCTAACCATGCTTATCCTCCATGAAATTACTAAATAAACTCTATCAAATCTAAAATTAATCTCCGTAAAATCAGCACTATTTGAATTTATAGCCTATAAATCACGCCATTGACATCCTATTTGAAATCAAGTTTCTTCAGAAACCAAAATACCGATATGAGTAAATTAATCCAACTCCAACAAACCAAGCCCGCATGAAGAAAATACTACTTTTTCTTCCAATCAATACGACATAAGAAAAAGGATGAATTGAAGGATGTAATACTTCCAATAATTATATTGTTATTGCTCAAGCAAACTTAAAAGAACCTTATGTTGATACTATTGCAGATGGAAAAGTTCATCTCATTCACTTTATCTTAAACAGAAGCATTGTACTCAAATATTGGCAACATTTGCAGCCGAACATTTGTATTTAAACATCAGATTAGGTTTAGTTACAATTTTATAGTTTAAGCTTTTAATTTCAACAAGTGTCAATGAACAACTCTTCCAGCAAGATCAAATATTTCAACCAACAGAGCACTTCTTTATTTTAACCACATGTTCAATTCTAATAGCTATATCATGATTTATATCACATTCATTTGTAAAATTGATCCAAAATATTTAATTTTAATAAGCTCAAGCATCACTTGTTCTTTAAATTATACAGGTTGAGAATTATCATTTCATGAACTTCATTACCACAATATTTTAAAACCATCTTAGCAATTCAATAAAATTATGTACATATACACACGCACGAACTTATAGGTAATCCTTAATGTTATCTTACTGATACTGTAATTGGAAACTATTTGTCATTTCATGACTATTTCTTTTGTATGTTAACATTCCATAAAAATATCTTACTAACTTCAGCATATTAATGACAGGCATTCCTTCTTATGCAACTAAAATATATTCATTAAAAGCATGAAAAATGTGTCATTACAAACCCTCCCACAAATACATCGCATAGTTAATGATTCTCGTGATAACAAATTGAAAACAAAAAAGAATTGCACAAAAAAGTTACTTGAGACCGAAGTAGTTCTTTGTAAGTGCCAATTTCCCTAAATGCAGTGGTAAACTTTGACATGACAGGCCCTGCATAAGAAGGTTAAATGCAAGCTTTAGAGTTTGATTAATAAAAAAAAAATACAACAATATCTAAGAAGATGATTAAACTTTAAATATCCATGTGCTAGAAAAATGCATCATATGGCCCCTTACATTTCAGACTAGTTCCCTCAACTCACATGTTCTACACATCTAGTATTGATTTCACCCCAAATCATCATTTTCACTCACAAATCTCCATATAATTGCAATTGCAACCTCCTCCTCACTTCTCTCAAGTGTTTTTCTCTTACTCAACTCAGAACTGTTGTCCATACCTTGCAATACCCTAGCTTTTTCTTATGTTGTTCATTTAACAAATGCCATGTCTGAAACAAGATTGGAGATCCCCGTTGCTTTTTGCTTCCTCACTGCCATGAAAAGCAATCCCGCTAGTCTTATCTCTCACCTATTTATTGCCCGTCATATCCTCATCCTTTTGCAGCATGACCTTTCCCGCTTTCTGGAAGAACTATATTCCACTTAGCAGGCACTAAGAGAAATTCTCTAACGTGTCTCTCCATCTTCATCTTCTCTTCAACTATTAAATTTGGATGACAACATATTATCATAAATAAAGGACATCAACATATTATGAACTTCATCTTAATCATTCTCACATTCACCCTCCCAAAGATCATGTTTGTAATTATCGATCTTATCCTTTCAGATCACATCACTTGAACACATATAATGGTTATTATGACTTTGATTTTCAAATTAGGATTCATACGTTGTACCATTATCACGTTGATCATTTTCAATCCAAATCAAATAAATTATCTACTTAAATTTACATTGGTATAAATTCATCTTCTTAGCATCAAAGTTGTCCAAGGTTATCTTCTACAAAATTCTCTAGTGATACCCTTACATATACATATGGTGACACAACGTATGAGAGTCCTTATATTCATCTTAATAAAGGTCTTCAGAGGTTGCAACATATGATAAATAGTTAAATCTACACTTTCACTACATCCCATGTAATTCCTAAATTTAGAACCTTCCTATTTAAGATAGTTAACACTCATCAAATATTATATTTTTCTTCTCTTAACGCCGCAGTAAAATAGTCTATTGCTGGTAGACATTGCAGTATAACATATAGGTGTAAAAAGTTTGGAGCCTCCTAGCACCTAAGTCTACAAATTCCTATGTTCGTTGGACTTCTCCTGCAACGTCCTACAATGCATTGCCTCTTACATTAGATGATTTAAAGGAGCCACCTCCTCCACATTGACCATCCCCTAGATACTAAAAGAAGGTTTTTTTTGCATGGTTTAGAAAATTGGACCATACCAGTTGTTCGACCATGAATCAGTGATCGGTCCGATCCGAACCATATAAAAACCACTATCTGTCCGTGAACCTCAGAATCAGTTGAACCAACGGGTTCAGCCGGTAAACCTGCAAACCGTTTCGTCTAATTTAATTCCAAGGTCCGTAATAATTTTGTGGCAAATCCTTCGCCGCCTCTTTGCCTTCTCGCTTTGGAAATGAAACAGAAGGTAACATAATTTAAATAATGACTTAGTTACGGTGGATTGCAAGTTTAAGCTTTTAAATATAAAATAATTATGACATGTTTTGCATTTCCAAATTTATGGATCTCAGACTAAATAATTAAAGGAGAGCATTCAATGTTAGCTTTTACTTTTTCATACTTGGTTTCAAGTTTTTTATTTTTATTTTAATTATATTATACATTTTATCTAAAACTTTATTTTAATATGATTATTTACTCGTCAGTCATTCTTATTATACTTATAATTTTATACCTTTCATTTGAAATTTACAATTATAAAATGAATGTGTGCATTAAATTATGATAATTTTTCAATTCTTAATTGTTATTAGTTTGTTTGTTTATATATTTATCATTATTACATCAATATTTTATCTATTAAATTATATTTATTTAGTATTTATATTTATTGCATCGTCCAACCCAAGCTCCGGTTCAACCCCAGTTGAACCAATGAATAGTGAATCTTTCCTTTACTAATTTGATGTTCAGTCCGATTTTCAAAACTTTGATTTTTTGTCATCCAGATGAATTGATGCAGAACAATTTGATTGATTGTAAAATATGCCCAAGAAAGTTCATTCTCTCATAGGACAATTATAATGAGTCAAATCAAGCTTAAACAAAGCAAATCAATCAAATTTTAAGGCAATGTAGGCCTACAGTTACTTTTGTCCAAATTTTATCATATTTTTTTAGTTGGTTGAATACTCCTTTTGGATATTCTAAGGATTGAATTAGCAAGTCACAGATGGAATTAGATTTTATTTCAAAAGATTTAGCCTTTGCTTTCTAACCCAATTCCCATAAAAGGAATTCATTATTTGCATTTAGATCATAGAATGGCGGAATATCAACGTTTAATTAGACAAAATTACTGTTGAAACCTATCGTGAGTGTTCTCTTTTGATGTAAGTAGTGTATAAATATCATTCCAAGTTGCGTACCAAAAGTTCATCCTCACTTTTGTTCCTCCTTTTCATAAGTAGGTTGGCTGGCAGAAGGAATACGAAGGAAGAGAACCAATGGCCGGTTTTGAAAAATAAGGGGAACATATAATATTGATATTAATTGTAAATTAAATTATACAGCACGCTTTACAAAAATGCATTTTGTTTCTGTCTAATAGATATTTGAATAAGATTTTGGGATTAAACATGCAAATGAATCTATGGTCGTTATAGAAAGTGATGCATTTAAAACTATACCGCAAAAAAGATGGAAACGCTTAGCTTGTCGTTATAGGTTCTTCGCATGCCAGAAGCTAGATTCTTATTGCAGCTTCAGTCAACGACATCTAGATACAACTAAAATAGCATGGAAAGAACTAGAAACCTTTTACCTCTGCAGTAGCATATTCATCAAATATTGAGAAAAACAACATTAAAATATATGAAAAATTTATAGTCATTTCAAGCGTGTATTTTGAAGTATCCTATAATTTGGATGAAATTACATGAAAACTCCCTTCATGCATGGTTGGCGAAGTTGGACTTAGTTGCCACAAGCATTTACATGGTTATTTTTTGTGAATAAACACATTCCTTTGTGCAAATGAACTTAATTGATTCGCAATTATGATGGATCCAATAACTAGAAAAGTGTCAAAATGGTCCTCTGACTCTTTACGATAGGGGCAATTTTAGTCCCAGAGTCTATAAGTGTCGATTTAGTTTCAAAACTCTTTTAATCTGTGTTAAATCCTCTCTAGAGACTATTGCAACTCATATTAAAAGAGTGGGGGGATTAATTTGGCACTTTAAAAGATTTTGGGACTAAAATGACTTCATTTAAATAGTTAAGGGACTATTTTGACAATTCACTCCATAATAATTATGATGTGAAAAAGTAGAGATAACAAAAGCAGGTATAGTTGAATTAACTGGACTAAAGACTACAATAAATATGATCAGAATATACAGAAACAAGAGAAGCTGATATTCTTTAATAAATATATTAAACAATTTATTTTGGAAACATCATAATATATAGAGTTAGGAATGATATGAAATACTAAAGGAACAATCCAACAGAACAAACCTCCTATGGCTACACTTGTAGGATCATCCTGGCCAGCACCAAAAGCTTCCAATGACTCTGCGAAGGTGAAATCTCCATCATAAGCTTCTCCAATTGAGTTCCTGTGTAAAATGAACAAAATAACAGCAGTATCAAATATATAATAAATAATTTTACAAATAGAAACAATCATTAAAACATTAAGCTGGCTGCATTAACCCACTAGACGTTTTGTAAGCCTAACTGAATATGCAAAAGACTAACTCACGTTACAAATTAATGCCCTGAAAAAAAAAACAAGACACGGACGCCATAGAAAAAATAAAATCATGATGTTCAGAGCACAAACATTTCTAATGCTATAAAAAGTGGATTCCAGCAGATTGGGTGAAGGAAGGTAAGGTCTAAAGAGTAAGAAAACTCCTTTTTTTATTTTTTTTTTTAAATTCAAATTAAGAGATTAATGAGGTGGCAACTTTGCTAACTGCTTGATGTCCTACATGTGAAGGAAGAAAGTTGATGAAGATGAAACCTTTTGGTGCATAAAAAGCCATATGTAGCAACAACAACATAAGCCACAATTTGGGAGCACTAACACAATTCATTTGGACGAAAAAAAAAGAAAAATACTTACATAAATCTCTTACATCCCTTTTGAAGTTTTTGGCAGCGGTCTTTTAGCTCGTCGGCTTCTTGTTCTAAAGAAAAGATCTTAAACAGAGAAAACTAATTCGGTTGGCATAATTAAATAATATAATAATAACAAGCTAGCAATAAATTAGCCCGCTGCATCTTAATAGTGTAATTAATCATCTAAAAAAATGGCATAACAATCTATTATGAATATTATGTAGAACAAGATTTAAATAAAAGCTCATTGGTAGAAGACAATGAATATAACTGAGTATAGCATTTTTCATAGATTTAAGCAAAGCTACCGATTATGTAACAAACATATTCTAACATAGCAGATGCATTCACCAAGCATCAAATCAAAAAGTAGAAGATTGACACTACAAAAACACAAAGGTCCTATTGTGAGTTCTAATAGAAGTAATTTCAACAAAGTTTAAATTGGAAAAATCCCCTGTTTCCATTATGTTATAGAATGAAATATTTCAAAAATAAAATCTTTTGAAAGCCAGTTGACATCTATAAGAGTATTAGACCGTAACAAATAACCTAGTCTACAATCCTGAAAGGAGGTCCATATTTACATCATAGGAATGCTAGTCATAAGGGAGAAATCTCCCTCTAGGAATTTTTATATTAAAAAAACCCAAAATATTATTCTTTATATTCAAAATAGGATGTCTATCACAACCCAGTCCAGGAGCTTGGATTCATATGAAGGCCTTGTATATTATAAAAATGATCACTAAAACTTGAATATATTTGTTTAGTCATTAATTCATTTTCACGCGGTTAATTTTTTCCTTAATTAGAAGGTGATAGAGCTAACAAAAAATCAGCCATTTTTTTACTCTGCATGGCCAAAAACAATTATCATCCATCTTCCCATGCTAAGTACCTTTCTCTTCTAGTCTTTGAGGACTCTAGACTTCATCTACTCATGTTTTATATAAGGAAGAACTCTAAGGAGTTATTTGAAAGATACTTTGTTTGTTACAACGTGATACAAAAATTTCTCAAAATCAATTTGGATCCATGTCGGGCAAATTTACTATGGATGATATACATTTATTGAGAGGTTTGATAAAGAAGTACAAAGATGGTAAGGAAGATATAGATATGATTTTTGTTGATTTAGAAAAAGTTTATGATAAGGTTCCAAAAAGAGTACTTTGGAGAGTTGTAGAAAATGAAGAGTGTTGATATTGCTTATATTCAAGTCATTGAAGATATGTATACTATAATTGTTACTTGTGTTCGAGCACAAGTAAGATTGACCAACCATGTTCCTATTTCAATTGGATTACATCAATGATTGGCTTTAAGCTCGCAAATTTTTGTTTTAGCTATGGATGTCCTTATCAAACATTCACAAGAGGATGTATATTGTTGTACGCTTTTCGCTGATGATATCCTTCTTGTGAGTAATACTAAAGAGAGAGTTCAGAAAAAACTTGATTCATGGAGGTCAATTTTAGAATCTAAAAGCCTTCGTTTGAGTAGATCTAAAATTAAATACATGAAATCTAATTTTAATAGTTGTAGATTTAGTGGTGGTGCTATAACAATTGGTTGTCGAGTCATTAAAAAGAATTAATGTTTTAGATAGTTTGTGTTGATTATGCAAAGTGATGAAGATATAGGTAGGGATGTTATTAGTAGAATTCAAGTTGAATGACTGAAATGTAGTAATGTATCGAGCTTATTGTGTGATAGAAAAGTATTGTTTAGACTTAAAAGGAAAATTTTATAAGATGTTGGTGAGACTTGCAATGCTTTATGGCACAAAATGTAGACCTTTAAGAGAAAAGCATAAAATTAAGTTTAGTGTTGTTGAGATGAGAATGTTGAAGATGATGAGTGGCTTTACACTTAGAGAAAAAATACGAAACAAATATATTTGTGAAAACGTTGGAATAGCTCTAGTGACAGACAAATCTAGAGAGAGTCATCTTCGATGGTTTAGTCACGTTAAGCGTCAACCATCTGAAGACTCTGTTAAGAGAGTAGATGTTTTGGATTTGATTTACGTTAAAAAATGTAGAGGAAGACCTAAAAGACGTGTGTATGTTGTGTAATAAATGATCTTAATTTATTAGAATTAAATGAAAATATGTCATTCAATAGGACACATGAAGAAAAATGATTCATGAAGCCGACCCCACTTAGTGGGATAGATGCTTGTTGTTGCCATTGTTGTTGTTGTTGCTTTAATGGAAGTAACTAAAGAAAAAGTTCAGCTTCCTTGTCTTAAATAAAAGACCAAAAGTATTCAGTATTTCCCAAAAACAACTACATATGGTCTACCTAGGTGGTTAATAGGCGTGCATATCTCACAAATGGCATCCAAATACTCATGTTGTTGACCATGATAATAATAAAATAACCTTTCGACATTTAAAAATAATAAATAAACAACACCAAGTTCATTTGGTAAATTAAAGATCAGCAAGTCGACTATTATAAAATCATAAGACACTAAGTAACTAAAAGAAACAGGCAGCATCATAAAGTTAAATTACAGGAAGAACAGAAACTAGAAAGTTCACAATAATCAAATCAATTAAAGGCGGGAGAGAATTATGCTAGATGCCAAATGGAACGGAAAACAATTCTGAGTTCAACAAAACCAAAAAAAAAAACTCTTCTTCCACGTCTGCTTTATGGCTAGATTCAAGTAATTCAAACAGTGAGCAGCTAGCTTGTTCTGGGTTGATCGAGATTGATGCTGCTAAATCAGTACGGCCATTTAGGATTGGTGAGTAAGGTTCTTCAGGAATCAACGACGAGTGCTTGAGATCGGCTCACAGAATTAGTAATCCATGAAAAAAAAAAACGAAAAAAATGGAGTCAAACCTGTTTCCTGAACATAGGGGAATCCTCAAGCTTCGCGAAAGCCGCCATCTGCTGTTGCCTCTTCTTCACACTGGAGCAATCAAGATCTCCTACTGCCTCTGCTTCCACAGTCTATGCTATTCTTTTCACGGATCGAACGCAGCGTCGACAGAGCAGGTGGAGATTTGTTTTCGGTCGCCGGTAGCTTCTATTTTTTTGAGGCATTTACATACATGCCGCCCGGTTATTATATATTTACATATCAATAAAAAAAAATTTAACTTTTTACGTCTATGCCACTCAAATATTCCATTCAAATAAAAAATATTAGGTATACATGCATGATCAAATGTGAAAGTTTAGGTATAAGATATGTAATTACATAAGAAATACTTGTTATATACGACCATTTCTACTTTTTTTTATTTTGAAGATTTCCTAAAATTTATCTGTTAAATATCGACCGATGGGAGAGGATCCAGAGTGGGAGAGAAATGAGAGGGAAGAGCGAGAGGTGAGGAGGACTTTCCCCGATCGAAGGGGAAATTGGGTGTTCCCGGGCTCGTTGACTAAAATTAGGGGTTACAGATGTGGGGTGCCTATAAAAAGTCCCTCCTTTTATATCATGAAGCCCTCCTATTTATAAAATATAATTGAGGTACAATGTACCAAAGTTATATATTTCGCTATGCTTTTGAAGAGATAAATGAATGACATTTAGTCGTTTTTATTTCGACCATTGGATTGTCTTGAGATCGATGTGATTGAAGTCAGGTGGCCGAGGGAGAGAGCTTGGTTGATCGACTGAAGTAAGGTGGTTGAGGGAGAGCTTGGTCGGTCGATTAAAACAAGGTGGTCGGCTACTGGATTGTCTCGAGAATCGTGCAGAACATTTTTTAGTATGCATATTAAGTTCTCCAATTTTTTTTTGCTCCTTAATGGCGGCAACGACGATAATAACAAGAAAAGTTATAAATCAGACAAGTCTTGTATTCGTAATTAGCTAATGATATTCTCAGCTAGGCATTTTTTGCCCTTGGTTTTGGTATCTTTGTCGTCATTTGTTGAGTTTGTTATTTTGACATTCTTCTTGTCATAAGAAAGTTGTCGGGTTTTAATGGCCGGTTTGAGGCAAAGTCGGTTGTCAGAGGAAGAGTTGGTCGACCGACTGAAAATAGTAAATTACACTCAAAACATAAACTCTATACTATTTTTATTTAAAAAAAAAAAAACTTATTCGTTTATATTGATATTATATTTAATTTTACATTAAATAAACACTATTTTATATTTTAGCATCTATTATTAGTTTCTCATTTGATAGTATTTTATATTCCTTAAATTTTAACATTTGTTTGGCTTGTTGCAAAGATAGAAGTTGCATTTCAGAACTAGTATAGATATTTGATTTGGTGAAAAATGAATGAATAGTGAAATTGAAATGAATTTTAAGTGCAATATTTACGTGTGTAAGCCAAGTTGAAATCTTAATGAGCTCATGAGTCAAGCTTGACTAGTTGGATGTCGATCACTTTGATGCCTTTTCGGCGAACTACCACGACATCTCTTCTCCTTTCTTGTCATTGATCGCTCGGATGGCGTCTCTTATGAGTACCCATGACAATTTCATTCAAGCTTGTGAACCTTCTGTTAATATCCCATGCTACGCTAGAGCTGATTATTTGATCTCGGACTCAAGCTCTTCCTTCGAGCTCTTGCTCAAGCTTGTATTTTGACAAATGAGTCCGGCTCACCCGCTCGACCTCCTTATATTCCTAACAACCATTAGTTCAATTTCAATGTATTTCAAATTAGTACGACTATAGTAGTTTTCAAATAAATTGTAAACTGCAACCATTAGTGTTGTCGCCACTAGTTACTATAACGTTAGAAACGCCGCTCTTCATTAGCTTCTGACAGACAGATGTGTTAGGGTTTACATTGCATTCTTTTTTCTAGTATAATCTTAAAATTTAAAAAATTGCAAACTCATGCATTTGGGGTATATTGATTCAAATAATAATACATATTTCAATAAATTTACTTTTCACAGCATCTCTTTTATAATTATTCTGCCCTAAAAATATTTGGGCCATTTACATACATACAACGTAATTATTATGTATTTACATCTCTGCTTCTAATCTTTATTTTTTTATAACATTTAAATATGTCATATAACATAAAAAATATTTATTTTGCTAATTTAAAAATAGTGAAATACACATCTTTAAGCTTAGATAAATTGATATAAAAATAAAATTAAAGTTTAGGTGTTAGATTTATAAATACATAGAAAACACTTGTAGGCACTCGTCATGTCAATCATTATGAAAGCGACTGTGTTAATAAATATTTTGCCTTTTTTTTGCCCATGTAATATGTAGAGCTATGGTTAGTAATGCCTCTTTTTTTACGAGAAAAGTTGTAGAATTGTCTGGTCTTAATTGTTAGTCGTTCAGCTATGAGACCCGTCATTATGAACATTGACTTGAAGAGGATGTTCATGGAGCTCTTAATGTTGAGGAGGATACTGCTAATCTAGCAGTTGGATTACAGTGCGTCACAATAATAGCGTCGTTGTAGGAATTACCCTTAGGGGCAATTCTTCACCAGCGATAGCTATGAGAGGATACGAGTTGCATTTGGATGTGAGCTTAGTTGAACATAACTCTCCCAATCGAAGCCTCTTTTGGTTTGCTCGGTGGGATGAGTCTCAATCTCCTTCAAATATTACATAAATTACACCAACAATATAAATTTTGTGAAATTCGTCTTCGTTATTTCCTCAACTAGAGCCTTCCCCTACATTTGGGTTGTTTTTCTGGTGTCATAATTTCCTTCAAATTTCTCAATTTTGATTAACTCCTTAATCAAGCTATGGAAGTGTCAACAGCCATCTGTGTCGTGATCATGATCACCGATGATATGTGCAATATTTCTTCACACCCCGGACGTAAGCTTTCGTCTTCATCGATGGTGCTCTCTTAAATTAGTTATTATTTTGCATGGCATTGACTATCTCGACTATTGAAACTCTCAAAGAAGTTTATTTCAGTTCTTTGTGATTAAATAACAATCGCTCGACATACAGAGTTGGGAGTTAGTCAAGATGCTGAGTTTAATTCTCTTGGTGTTGTGTTATGTTGGTCGCCCTGTGATCTTATTACGGTTGAGCCCTTTTAAAAGGAGGGCGAACATAAGGAAGTGGTTATGTCTCAGTTTCCACCTGTTGCCTTGAGTGGTCCTTTTCTGCTGGTAATGGGTAGAGGATTGTGATTTGGAGGTGGTAGTGATGGAGTTATACTCAACCAATATATGGTTGTTGGTTACCTCTAATAACTTGGCTAGTGTCTTCAACCACTACAAGCTTAATGTGTATCTGAAGGGTTTTTCTTCAGCTCGTAAGCTAGTGTGGCATGGGAAATTCTGGATTTTGGTCTCGTACTTATAACATCTTCTTTTGGAAGTGGGTGATGAATGAATGCATACTCTCACTCTATCCTCGACATAATAAAGAAAAAGATGACATTTCAGTACGTTGGAGGCCCTTAATAGGCACACAACTAATTCAAACGATAATATATGGCCAATTGGATCAGTATGCCCCTTGCAGAACTCAAGTGTCAGAATCTAAAATCGCTCTCAGAGCTTAGCCTCATAGATTTTTTGCACGAGAACGTGTTATAGAACTAAAGAGGTACCTCAGTATGCCCAAAACTATGCCGATTAATTGGTGTCTTGCCAACACTATCTAGTATTGAGAGTCACTCTCCCTTTCCAGGGTTGTGGGGACTCTAAGGTTGTTGGGTGTCACTCATTCATTCTGAAGCAACTTATCTCTTTTATTGTGGTAACGTGCATGGTATAATCTCCAATATTTGATCCTTCAACTCGTGGATTTGTTGGGCCACGAATTCGTTTGGTGCACTCCATAGTGCTTCTGTATTTATTATTGAGTTCTTCTCATTGGGCTACTTTTTTATTTGTTTGTTGTATGATCCTTACTCGCCACACCTTTTAAGTTATTGAATATTAAATTATTTGTAAATCACACCCAATCAATAAAGTGTAAATAATAAGAGAGAGAGAGAGAGAGAGAGCTTGAGTGAGAGTGAAAGTAGGAAATAAAGAGACAAAGAGAGATGAACAATAACAGATAGTGTTGAATCATGTCCTTTTTTATAAAATGTTTCTCTAATTTTATAAGGAAGATGGTAAAATTGTGATGTTATATTTGTGTCCTCATTTGAAAGGGACTCGTGCTAGGTTATTTCTAACAGTTTATATGTATGAGTTTATCATCCGGCTTTTTTATGGCTCGGAGGCTAAGCTTCGTTGGCTTAAGGCTAATGAGGTCAACTCTATTGGTTGAGCTTGGTCGGTATGGTATGATCAACTGATCTAACCTGGTTGACTATCCTTAAGCACTAGTGAGGAGTTTTTGGAGTCTCCACAGGACGATTAGAGATATTTTATGTAATCGGATATTCTCGTGGAGTAGCTCTACTTAAGAGCAGTCTACCGCATCGGGTTGTCTTTCCAGTGATGGTTAGCTCTGATGCTCTTTCGCATCTTCTCTGACCGATGGCCCGTGTTTGTTTTATTAATTAAATGCAATAATTACCAATTTATATATGAACCTTTATTAACTTTATTGCATAAAAATCGTCAATATATGATTACATAACATTAAAAATCGTAACTTTTGCATGATACTCACAACCATAAATAATATCATTTTTTTCACCCTATATCTATGCCCTCTGTAATGTTTTTTTTAATATTATTATTTCTATTATTATTTTGTAAATCTTGTAATAATCTATAATTATTTGAAACTACAACCATCGCTTCTGTCTTAGTATGCAATTGGGCCTTCTGCAGGCCCAACTATATTGCGACCAAATTTTCAAAAAACCCAAGACCACCCCAAAAGAATTGCAAATCTANTATTATTTCTATTATTATTTTGTAAATCTAGTAATAATCTATAATTATTTGAAACTACAACCATCGCTTCTGTCATAATATACAATTGGGCCTTCTGCAGGCCCAACTATATTGCGACCAAATTTTCAAAAAAACCAAGACCACCCCAAAAAGAATTGCAAATCTATTTATTTTATTTATTTAATATTAATATTACAACTTTATAAATAACATTGATTTTATTTTTATTCAGCTAAGTAATTCTATAACAATCATACTTAAATGATGAGTAAAGTATAAAAATAATTCCGGCTATTTTCATGGGGTTGTTTTAGCCTCGTAGGCTAGCTCAGTCTTGGCTCGTGTTCGGCTTGTTCGAACTTACTGAAGTTCGAAATCGGTTTGTGTTTAAAATTGACTGCTAAAATTAATTAGAAAAAATAGATATAAAATGTTTAATTCGAACATGGATCAAATCGATGCATAAGAATTGAATGTTGTGTATTTACCCACTTTTTTTTGGATGATTTATATAAATACCACTCAATTCTTATGTGTTTACATATCTAACACCTAAACTTTAATTTTTACATACACGACACTTTTCCTGCGAATGAAAATATGTGTTTTACATTTTGAAAGTTAAAATAATGATATTTTTTATGTGATATTGAAGATTGGGGTGGTATAAATGTAAGAAACATTTTTTTGATGTTAGATATGTAAATATCTGGGTGGTAGTATTGTAAATATCTGGTCTTTCCAATTAGAGTTAGGGGAAGTAGGGAAAATATCAATTGGGCCAAACATTTATATTAAATGTTATTCATTCTCTTATTAATTTCTACGAGAGAATTTTCAAAGATGTGAGATGATTTTTTTTTTAATTGGCACTTATTTTTTTAGTATCGAGTTTGCATGGTAGATGTGATTTACGTACCATCGCATGCAGGTAAATAAATAAAACTGTGCAAAGCTGACTTCTTGAGCATTGTGAGAAATAAACGACACTTCATAGCGTCATTTATTTGTAGCAGGCAAACTACAAAGTTGAAAGAAGGTATATGATGAGTAGAATTGATTCTCCCTTTGTAAATGCATACTCCTGTAATCTTCTCCTTGTTCTACATCTTTCTCTTTCTTCGTCTTTTGAGGACTCTAGCATCTGCTTGTTTGAAATGTATAACATGTCATCGTGTGTTATGACATGATTCATATATCATATAAGGAACAGATGTTGGAATGAAGCGGAGCATAGCGGAAAAATTTGTCCAAATCGAGGGAGTTTCCTTATGTGAGTTGGGGGTGAGGTACCTGGGTAATTTGATAATTACATATTGTACTCAATGATTTTTTATGGTTATAAATAGGCATGTA
>JXCR01061934.1:0-15896 GCA_002079205.1 Phalaenopsis hybrid cultivar | reverse complement strand
TTGATTGATTGGGATTTGATTGCAAAATAGATTGGTGTTGGAGTTGCTGTTGTTGTTTTCGGCGTGGTTTTTGCTTTTGGAGATTCCTTTCCATCTGGAAGGTAAATGTGATGTATTTTAGTATGATATATTTTATTTTTTATGTTTAAAAATGTATTTACTTCATTTAGAATGTGTTTTGTTGATGCCTTTTTATACTGAAAATTCTATTAGTCACAGATTTATGAACTGTTAAGCTTCTCAAATTGTTTAATATTCGGGGCATTTACCAAGTACCATCTAATTTTTATGTATTTGCATATCTAACACCTAAATTTTACCTTTTACGTCTATACTACCCAAATCTTTTATATCACATAAAAAATACAACTATTTGGACTTTTAAAAAGTAAAATACAACTTTTCATGTACAGGTAAGGTGGCATATATGCAAAAATTAAAGTTTGGGTGTTAGATATGTAAAAACATATGAATTGAGCGGTATGCCTTAAAATCTTCCTTAATATTATCCATTCCTTAATTCACTTATGAGTGCTCGATTATTTCATTTTATTGCTTGATTTTATAGTATTATTGTAGTTTTTATATGTAGCCATATTTTTAATTGGTATTTACATGCATACCCCATAATTTTTATATATTTATGTATCTAACATTTAGGCCTTATTATTTAATCACATAACACCTTAATCTTTAAACGTTTAAAAAATATCACTAGCATTAATTTTTTTTGAAGTGAAATGCACATTTTCTTTCTATGTTTATTTGTGATTGAAACATTATAATGCTAAATAAGTAAATATTAAAATTTAAGCATTAGATATATAAATATCTTAAAATTTTTTGGTTATGTTATCACAACTCGGCCTGATAGCTTATAATGAACTAAGTCCGAAATTGCGGTAGGACGGTTTTAACTCATCATTTTCTTTTCACATATTTTTTTCAAAAACTTTCAATATAAAAAATCACTAATAACCCACAAATACATATAAGAAAATTTAAATAATTCAACAATAACAAAATATCTAATCAACACAACAATATATTATTACCCAAAAGAAAATAATTTAAAAGAAATTATAAACATATCATAACATAGTATCTATCAGCTGTAAGGCCTTCTGTAAACTAAGCTCCCTTGCCAGACATATCAACCTATAACTTTTCTTTTTTCTGAAAGTAATTATTAATTTCAATATTATGTTTGACTTACTGAGCAACTATAATCTTAGTATACATTAAATTATTATGCCAATGCATGCATGAATAACTAAAAGAAAATGCAGTTCATTATTTTATGAAACTTTAAACTTTCTCTTTAAAGCGTGAATTTAAATATTTACCTTTTTAAACTTTCTCTTTAAAGTGATAACAAGATTATCTTCATATCCGAAGTTATCTCTAAAAAATATACCTGAAGGTACCATTAAAATTTGCACCCGAATGTACACTTTTACCATTTTCTTTATCGTGCACGTGCACATCACGTTATGTGACAGTACCATCTGGGGGTAATCCTGTATGACTTAAAATCTTTACCTTTGATTTCATATTAATTTAAAATTTTTTTAAATATACTTTTATATGTCAGTTATTTTCCTTCTATTTATGAGACATGTGTTCATTATTTATTTTTAAACCATTTAATAAAAGAATTATTCATTTAATAAAACGTTAATTTAATGCATAAAAAACAAATAATTACTCACCTTACTTTGCTTATCTGTTACATCGAGCCTTAGCTCCTAATCTTTTAAGTTCAAATGTTCAACCTAAATTGCTGTTAGACATTAACATTTTTATTAAATATTTTTTTCTAAATTAAGTAAATTAAACTTTAATTTTTAATTAAAACATACCATATCTTTTAAAATGATTTACTTCTCGATCTTCTGAACTGAATCTCCTTTCCTTAATTACGTTTTGATTTCAAATACATCTATTATTAACAACTAAAGAATAAACTTAAATATATGTATAAGATTCGCTAATTAAAATAGTATAACCCAAACTTACCTTACTAGTATTTGCTTGAATCGATAGTCATTCCCCCACAATCTTCCGCTACAAAGCCTATTTTGAATTAATAAACTTTAAATGTTAAAATTATAATTTTTTTAATTAATTAAATTTATACATTTAAAACTTAAATATTTGGATAACGCACCTTATTTTCTGTCAAAATCTCTAACACGCACATAGCGACTTGCTTGCTTGGGCTCCCCTTCCCTGCCCCCGCATGCGACATTGTGCCGCATATCCCGTTTTTCCCTCTTCTGGTTCGCATGGCTCGACGCAAACAACACCTGTGGTCTTCTTTTTCCTTCTCTTCCCTTGCACGTGAGCACAACGACACTTCCTACGCTTCCGTCTTCTTCCTCTGTGTGCACAACACCGATTCACTTGACTTTCTTCAACACGCTCGAACTTCCTCCTCTTTTGACTGGGGCTTGGAGTCGAAATAGGTAGGAGAGATATACAACAACTTCGCTTAATCTCCCTCCTCTTCCCTCTTTCACTATCACTGCCTCCTCCTTCCCTTATCCAAAACTTGTCATGTCTTATTTTTTTCAATTATGTCGTGTCCCTATATCCGTGCTTCATAGATTTCAACACTCCCCTTCATTCAAACTAGAGAATGAGAGGAAGGAGGTAACGATTAGGAGAGGAGGGAGATTAAGAGAAGAAATCATATATCTCTCCTACACTTTTCAATGTCGAGCCATAGTCATAGGAGGAGAAAGTTTGTGTGCGTGGAAGGTAGTCGAGTGACTTGGCTTTGTGCTTGTGCAGAGAAAGAAGAAAGAGGAAGAAGGAAAAGTAGGAAGCGTTGTTATGCTGGCGGGCAAAGGAAGATTGGTTGTGTGCAGAGGAAGAGGAGTAAGAAGATGACCACGGGTGTTGTCTGCATCGAGCCATGCGAAGGAGAAGAGAGAAGAGATGGGATCTACGACATTGTGTCTTGTGCGGGAAGAAGGAAGGGGAAGCTGATGCTAGCAAACCACAGTGCGCGTGTTAGGTATTTTGATCAAAGCTATGGNGGTGTTGTCTGCATCGAGCCATGCGAAGGAGAAGAGAGAAGAGATGGGATCTACGACATTGTGTCTTGTGCGAGAAGAAGAGAAGGGGAAGCTGATGCCAGCAAACCACAGTGCGCGTGTTAGGGATTTTGATCAAAGCTATGGTTTGTTATTCAAATCTCTAAGTTTTAGCTGTATAAATTTATTTAATTAAATAAATTATAATTTTAACATTTAAAGTTTTTGAATTTAAAACAGACATTATAGAGGAGGATTGTGCGGGAAGGGCTGTCGATTCGAGCAAATATTGGTAAGATAAGTTGGGTTATACTATTATATATATATATATATATATTGCGGTGCTTGTGTGAAGCACGCTAATGGCCTCAAGGATTTTTTACGCCGCCGCCTTCACCGGTGATAACCCCGCCAAACCCTCCTATGCTACTGTGGTTCACGAATGCAACTCCCCTTTCCACCTCGCAGATAGTCCGATATTCTCGTAGATGTACCATGATTTTGTTGCAGGACATGGAGATTGCAATTTCATCAAGAAAGTAGAGAAAAATGCGGGCAAACCAACAATATTCTTCTTTCACGCTGAAATTTCAACTCGTGCGGGAAAATACAAGTTTACACTAGTTGGAAAGTTCCAATTAGGTTGCCCAAAGATGAAAATTATCAGGAAGATTTTGAAGACTTCGAACTAGTTGGGGCTTAGCAGGTGGGTCATTTCGACGGAAGGCATGTTATGATCAGCTGAGTATAGAAGAAGATTACATAAGGATTTTCTCAACAAAATTCCTCACAATAGAGGACAAAACATATGAAATTGCTCAAATGGACCCCTAATTTTGATCCCAGTCAAGAACCCTCAATTGCGCCTATCTGGTTCTCATTACCTGAACTCAAACTTCATTTCTTTGACCTATCTATATTATATGCAATTAGGACTATCATTGGAAAACTCTTACAGGTAGACTTACCCACAGTTCATTTCTCAAAACCCACCCTCTACTGCAAGAATTTTGATTGAAAAAGTTATTACACTGACAAATGTAGAAGAATTTTGATTTTGGCCTAATGGTTCATGCCTCCATTTCTACCCTTGGGGTTCGTGCCCTTACTCCTATATACAATTATTATATTTTAGGAAAAAAAAAGGAGTGTTTCCATTGTCTGTTGTACCAAAGGATTCGTTTCTTCTATGTTTCTCTTTGTAACAGGTCTTATTTCTTCTTTTCAAATAAAATATGTGAGGATTGATTACTGTCTTGGGAAAAAAAAAAAAACATATGATTTACTTGATATCTTAAAATTGTACAAGAAGAGTATGTTAGACATTGGAATTTTGGTCCATATTGGTGCTTTCCATCTTACTCATAGGATACCTATATTTCTGCGGAAGTTCATATCATTGCTTCTGATATGATTTAGGAAGATTTACATGCAATTCACTCAATTCTTATGTATTTAAGTATCTAACACCTAAACTACAATCTTTACATATATGCCACATTAACTATGCATAAAAACATATTTTTGCCTTCTAAAATTTAAAATAGTGGTATTTTGATGTGATATGAAAGATTTGAGTGGTATAAATGTCAAAATCAATGTTTAGGTATTAATTATGTAAATACATAAGAATTGGGTGGCATGCATATAAATGCCCGTGATTTATTGAGTGAATTTAGTTACTGGCATTATTGAATAGTATTCCTTGACAATTTATGTTTCCTGCCATTGTTGAATGGTATTTCTTGACAATCTTTTGCCTTAAGGAATATAACAAGAGTTTTTATTGAATTGTCTTTTTTGAGTTTCATTTTATTAGTTTTGTATAACAAAAATTTTGAAACTTTTTAACTTTTCGGGCAATTTGCTTTTCTTGCATTTTGCAGTATTATAACATATGGCGATAATGCTGTGAGGGAGAAAAAGCTTTCAGAGAAAGAAAGGTCAACTCTTGAGGTAAAGTTATTTTTTTGATGTTTAAAACAACAACAACAGACATTTATCCCACTAAGTGGGGTCGGCTACATGAATCATTTTTCTCCATTGCGTCCAATTCAGTGTCATATTTGATTTAATTCTAATAAATTAAGATCATTTTTTATGCAATATGCCCAAGTCTTTTTAAGCCTATCTCTGCCTTTTTTAGCATATGTCGAATCTAAAATATTTACTCTCCTAATCAAATCATCAGATGGTCGATGTTTAATGTGACCAAAACATCTAAGATGACTCTCTCTAATCTTGTATGCCACTCGTGCTACTCCAACCCTATCACAGATATATTCATTTTGCATTTTATCTCCAAGTGTTAAGCCACTCATCCACCAAAGCATTCTCCTCTCAACAATACTTAAATTTGTTGTATGGCTCTCTTTTAAAGATTAACATTGCAAGTCTTACCACAATCTTATAAAATTTTTCTTTTAGTCTAAGCGGTACTTTTCTATCACTCAATATCCGATGCATTCCTCCACATAAACCAACCATCTTGAATTCTACTACTAACATCCCCATCTATATCACGATCACTTTGAACAATAGACCCGAAATATTTAAAATGTTCACACCTTTTAGTGATTTAATCACCCATAGTTACAACTCTGCCATTCGAGCTACTGCTACTAAATTTACATTCCATGTGTTCAATTTTAGTTCTACTCAAACGAAGGCCTTTAGACTCCAATGTAGACCTCTATAATTCTAGTTTTTTTTCTGAATTCTTTATCTAGTCTTATCTGTAAGAAGGATATCATCATCGAAAAACATGCACCAGGGTACATCCTCTTGTAAATGTCTAGAAAGAGCATCCATAACTAAAGCAAAAAGATAAGAGCTTAAAACCGATCCTTGATGTAATCTAACTGAAATAGGTAAATACTTGGTCAATCCTCTTTTTGTTCGAACACAAGTAATAGCTCTAGTATACATATCTTTAATGACTTGAATATAAGTCATAATAACACATTTTTTCTCTAGAACTTTCCAAAGAACTTCTCTTCGAATTTTATCATAAGCTTTTTCTAAATCAACAAAAATCATATTTAGATCCTTTTTTTTTCTCTCTGTACTTCTCAATCAAATCTCTCAATAAATGTACAACCTCCACAGTAGAGCTGCTCGACTTAAAACCAAACTGATTATGAGAAATCTTTGTAACATATTTTAACCTATATTCAATTACCCTTTCCTATAATTTTAAAGTATGACACATGAACTTAATTTTTATATAATTTGCACACTCTTGTGTATCCCGTTTATTCTTAAAAATAGGGGCCAAATACCATTCAACAATGTCTGTCTCGTAGGTTAAGAAACTCCAAAATCTCCTAAATATTTTCACACTTCAATTTGGATATCATCAATTACTATTGATTTTTTATCATTGGTTTTCTTTTTTAATAGTGCGACGGTAAAATAAAACATTGAATTATTATTAACTATATTAAGATCACTAAGACCAATCTTATGTTCAGAAACTTTATTGAAAAATTTATCAAAATAGTTCACCCACCTTTATTGAATATCTTCCTTTAAGAAAAATACTTTTTGATTTTTATCTTTTTTGCATTTGTGCTAAATATTTAACTTTCTTTTCTTTTTGTTTGGCTAGTTTGTACATATATTTTTCATCCTCTTTAGTTTCTAATATATTATAAAGATCGCAAACATAATTTTTAGCCTCACAAATTATTCTTTTAGACTCCCTACGGACTACCTTTTATTTTTTTTAGATCTTTAAGCTTTTACATTTAAATCAATTTTTATAAATCAACTTCTTATATTTTATATTTTCTTGCACATTATTATTCCACCACAAACTATTTTTATTTATATAAATTTTTCCTTTTGATTCCTCAAGTACAACTTTTGTCACTTGTTTGATAATGTTTGTTGATTTCACACGTAGAATTTGCTTCTTCATGAACATTCCAAATCTTGAAATCTTGAAGTTTACTCATAAAAATAATTTTATTTGTCTTTTAGGTGTCTTCATCTAATTCTATGAAAATGATTTCTAATATTTTTTATCTTACAACTCTTCATTTTAAAATCTAGAACTAATAATCTATGTTGAGTATTTAAATTTTCACTTGGAATGACCTTACAATCCTTACATTCTCAACGATCTCTTATTCTCCTAAAAAAATAATCAATTTGTGTTTTATTATATCCATTCTTATAAGTAATAACATACTCATCTCCTGTCTTAAATAAAATACTAGCAATAACAAAATCATATGCTAGAACAAAATCTAATTTGGCTCTACCTTCGTCATTACTCCAAAATCGTAGCGACCAGGATTATTTCTAAAATCTTTTATCACTCTGCCAACATGTCTGTTTAAATCTCCTTCAATAAAATTTTTTTCTTTGAGAGGTATCATTTTTATTATTTTTCTAGGTAATTTTAAAATTTTTCTTTAAAAACTATATATAAACCTATTTGAGGAGCATAAACATTTATAACATTAAAAATCTTAGTATCAACAATAATCTTAAAGGCCATAATTCCATCTCCAATATATTGATATTTACAACATCATCAAAAAAAAAAAAAAGNTAGAATCTATAAAAATCATGAGAATCAAGCAAAACCTTAGGGAGAGAGAAAAAAAAAAAAGATTTACATACATACCACTCATTTCTTAGGTATTTACATAGCTAACACTTAAACTTCGATTTTTACACGCATATCACCTCATCAATGCATGAAAAGATGTATTTCACTTTTTTAAATTTCATATTTTAGTATTTTTGATGTGATATGAAAAGATTTGAGTGGTATTAATGTAAAATGTAAAATTTTGATGCTATATATTTAAGTCGTAGGAATTGGGTGGTATGTATGTTTGTAAATGCCCCCTGAAAGAGTTACAAGTATCTGGCAATCATTGTTAGATTTTCTCGGATTAACATTTCCGAGAAATCAGCTGATTCAGCTAGATTATTTATCAAAATGTACAGCTGTTTTCTCTCTTTGGTGATCTAGTATATCACTAAACTAGTTACCTTATCGGAGTGCTATTTTGGAGCTTAACCCTAAATTCATAGAAGAAGCACTATTTGATTGAAATTCTCAGCAAGTGGTTAAACTAATCAGCTAGTGAATGATACTTGATATATTAAAAAAATGTTTCTTGATAGTTTTTTTTTTCAGAATAATTGGCCCAAATGTCCTGGGTTAATGTTGAACAGAAATATGATTCACATAATTTGAAATAGATTAAAAATGTTTGGAAAATTTTAAAAAACTTGATTTGATTGGCTTGAACATTTGCACCTAATCCTCGTCTTTCCTTTCACATTTGAGTTAGGAAAGTGAACATAATTTATAGTCTAGTATTCATACCTTTCAATTCATAGTATTCTCTTGCATTATGGTATCTAAGGGGCTTGTTTGGGATCATATTTATTTTGGTTCTTTCCTTTGTTTTTGATACATATTTGTTTAGTGTGTTTTTAATAGATTTTTATTTTGTTTCTAAAATATAATAAAAGTATTCTTAAAAACATTCGAAATAATTTTTAGATGTTTTGACTGTTTTTGAAAAACAAACATATCTTAAGTTGCTATTTTGGATCAATTTTGGTTTTATTTATTATTTTTTATTTTTGTTTTGTTTTGTTTATGTTTTTACTTAAAACGAAACATGTTTGGTATGTTATAATATGATTAGTTATTTCTAAAATAAGTTAATTTATTTTCGAAAAAAAGGCATGCATGAAAGAAAAATGAACTAAACAAACATATTTTTAAAATAAAAAATTAAAATAAAAATGAAAAAAAAGATCCCAAACAAGAATCAAATATGCCAAATAAGTTTTTTTTTAAAATCAAAACATAAATAAATTAAAAAAAAAAGCAAAAAAATAAAAATTAAAAGCAAAAGTGATCCCAAACGGCCTCTAAGAAAATCGGCTCTGTACGACTATATGCGGATTGGACAAAAGCTCTTTTCAAAAACTGGTTATGATTATGATTGTTTGAGGTGATGAGACAAAGTTGAAAAACTATTGTTTTTAGAAATTAGTTTTACAGTATAAGGAAAAAAAATAAAAGGAAAAACCAAGTTGTTAATTAGCTTATGTGCCTGTAATAATCTAAAAAAATACTCTAGAAGGTACAGTTCTTATGCTTGTATAATTCTGTTCTTAATGTGGAGTTTGGCGGCATTGTATTTGGTTTTCTATCTTACGATAGAATAAAAAGCTATGTGATACCAGAGTTAACCCAAACTACGATGCAAGACATAAATTAATTAATAACTTAAAAGACGGTTACAACAGTGACTCAAAAGAAAGGAAAAACACCACGCAAACCAAATTATGGAGAATTCTTTGTCGTAGGTTGAGTACTTCCTCCTGGACTCATTGAGTTTCTCGCTAAAAAAGGCGATGTGGTGACCGCATTGGCTCAGTACGGCCCCGATTCCGACGCCAAATGCATCATATTCTACTTTGAAGAGTTTTGTGAAATCTGACAAGACTAGAACTGGTGCTTGAGTTACTTTCTCTTTGAGTGTGTCGAAGCTAGACTGTGCGGTGCTCGACCAAGTGAACTCTTTGCTTTTTAACAACTTGGTGAGGGGAGCGGTAACGGTGCTGAAATTGTTAATGAATCGATGGTAGAAGGATGCTAGCTCCCAAAATTGTCTTAGTTCGGGCAATGTTTGCGGTGTGGTCCAGCATATAATGACTTTGATTTTTGCAGGATCCGTTTTAATGACCACGCTGGATAGGATGTACCCAAACAACATACTTGATTTTTCATGAAAGTATATTTCTTTGGATGGGCGTATAAATTTTCGTGTCGGAGTACTTCGAATACTGCTGTTCAGTGTTGTATATGTTTCTCCTCTCAATGACTATATACTAGTATATCGTCAAAGTTGACTACGACGAACTTTCCGATGAAGTTGCAGAATATCTGATTCATTAATCTCATGAAGGTGCTCGTTGCATTGGAAAGGCCAAAGGGCAAAATTGTCCACTCGTATAGCCCATCTAGTGCTTGAAAGCGGTCTTCCATTCATCGCCTGGTTTCATCCGGATTTGGTGGTATCTGTTGCATAAGTCGATCTTTGAGAACAGGTGGCTCTGTGTAACTGGTCCAGGAGATCGTCTAGTTGAGGTATTGGGAATCGGTATTCGATTGTGATTTTGTTGATGGTTCTGTTGTTGATACACATCGTCCATGTTTCTTCTTTCTTGGGTACCATTAGGGCGGGCACGGCGAACTTGTACTTTCTTTAACTAGCCCTCTGGTGATGAGGTCTTGCATTTTCCGTTGTAGTTCCTCGTATTCTGTTGGTCTTAGCCTGTACGCAGGTCAGTTTGGTAGGATGGATCCCGATACAAGGTATATAGCATGTTGGATGACCTGCAGTGGTGGTAGTCCCTCTGGCAGACTGTCGGCCATGATGTCCTGAAACAAGGTGTATAGCGATTGTCTGTCATGATGTCCTGGAACAAGGTCTATAGCATGTTGGTTGACCTGCAGTGGTGGTAGTCCCTCTGGCAGACTGTCAGTCATGATGTCCTGGAAGTCTTGTAGAATTGGTGTTCAAATATGAAGTTTTCTTCTTTGGATCCCTCGAGTGGAATTAGGGATAGTGTTATTCGTGCTTCTTGAACTGACTGCATGAATGTGGCCCTTGGAATAACTGTCTCCCTCGGTGCCATTGATTCCTCGTGCGTCTTTACTTGGTAGTAATATAATGTGTTTGCCATCTTTCTTGAACAAGTATGTGTTTTTAAATCCCACATGTTGAGCTTTGCAGCCATATTTTTGAAGTTGTCCCAGTAAAATATGACATACATCCATGGTAATGACATCACACCATAATTGTTCCTTTAATTGGTTTCCTGTCGAGAACTCAACAAGGCATTGGTGATCCACGTGAATTTCATTCCCTTTTTTAAGCTAGGTGAGGGAAAAGGGTTAGGGATGTTTTTTCGTGGTTATTCTAGCTTTGCCACCATCAGGGTTGATACAACATTTTCACAATTGCCATTGTCGATTATCAAGCTGCAAACATTACTTTTAACTGTACACTTTATGCGGAAGATGTTGTTGTAGCCATGGCTGATCTCGTGCTGATTCTGATTGTAAGCCTTGTCGTATGACTACTAAATCACCTTCATTATTTGGAGCTGAAGTGCTTCATCTGTGTCTTCTTCTGGTTCCTCATCCTCGCTTTCCTTCATGACACCTTGGTTTGTAAAAGAGACAATTTGGCTTGTGGGACAGCTAGAGGAGATGTGCTCGAAACCATGAAATCTTAAACATTTTCTGGCTGGCATTGGCCCCGAAGAGCTACCTTTTTTGGGTTTGTTGTTGCTTAGATTAGTTTTTGTTCCTGACGTGCCTTGGTCAGTCGGTGTAGTTGCTGGGTTGGCTTGTATGAGGGTTGCTGCCGGAAGGAAAACTGTGATCTGACCTGCTTTGTTGCCTTTCAAATTTTAGGGCTAAGGTTGGACATCACTTAGCGAAAAATAGGGTTGTTGTTGAACTGCATTGTTAATTGCGGGTTTCAGGCCTCCGAGGTAGCGGATAATGGTATGCTCCTCTTGTTCGACCAAATCATACTTTATTTTTAACCGATCGGATTTGGCTGTGAATTCCTCTACAAACATCTCTCTTTACTGTAGGTTGTGGAGCTTCATGATCAAATTCGAGGAGATCTATTTTAATTTCGAAGTCGTGGTGGTTTCGGGGGTTCTTCTCGTGGTCTCGCCTGGTATTGGATGCAAAAACAAAGTGGACGGTATTCTTTATCGCTCCCATCTTCCCGGTGGAACGATTGAGATCGTCGTCTCTGTCTTCATGTCGACTTTATTGGTCACGATTTGAGGGTAATCTGGCCTTAGGTTCTTTCATATAGTTCTGCCAATTGTTGTTTGCAGACAATAGGCTTCACATTGTAGTGCCTCATGAGTGGGGTGCGGTGTGTTCCTCCTGGGGGGCTAGCTGTTGGTTTGGGGAGGAAGAGTTAAGGAGTTTAGATGTAAAGAACGGGTCAACAAAGGAGATGATTAAGAGNCTTAAACTTTGATTTTTTGCATTAATACACTCCAAACCACTATTTTTATTAAGGAGTGAAGTACACCTTTTCATTTATGGGTAAGTTGACATACAGCTAAAAATTCAAGTTTGCATGCTAGATATGAAATTATATCGGAGTTGAGTGGTATGTATGTAAACTCTCCAATTACTAATGCTTTTGTTGAGTTTATTTATTTTTTTATTTCTTCTTCATTCCTATTTTATGCTATTTTCTTGTATCCCAGATGGACACCCACACACAAAATCATGGTTTGAAATTATAACATTTTTAGTCACCTTGGAGTAGGATAAGCCGGAGCACTACCACCTCCTTGTATACAGCACTAGAATAGGGAAAACTCCCCACACAAGAAATCTGAAAGTTGAACATATCAAAAACTAATCTTAAACTCTGAAAACAACAAATAAATAGCTCCTACATGAAGGAGGACCAGAAAAGAAAGGAGAGGGCCGGGCGACGGTCTGGCCCAGTCAAAATCCCTCCCCTGGTTGCTCGGCCTGGGTTCACCTTGGGATTGACCCCCAATCGGACCGGCGGGTTTAGTAGTGGGGAATCCCGTCGCGGGAAGTTGTGTCAGTGCGGGAAGCCCCGCGTCAATTCTCCTTTAAGTCTAAGTGATACTTTAGGCCCGATGCATTCCTCCATTTCAACCATCAAACTTGAATTCTACTAATAACATCCCCATCTATATCACCATCACTTTGAACAATAGACCCGAGATGTCTAAAATGTTCACTTCTTATAATAACTTGATCACCTATTATTACAACATCGCTACTAGATCTACTACTAGTAAAATTACATTTCAGTTTTAGATCTACTCAGACACGAGTCTTTAGACTCTAAAGTTGATATTTATAATTCATGTTTTTTTCTGAATGCTTTCTATAATCTTATCTACAAGTATGATATCATCAACGAAAAACATGCACCAAGGTACATCCTACTATAAATCTCGAGTAAGAACATTCGTAACTAAAGCAAAATATATGGGCTTAAAGATGATCCTTGACATAATCCAACTAAAATAGGAAAATACTTGGTCAATGCTCATTTTATTTGAATACAAGTAATAGCTCTAGTATACATATCTTTAATGGCTTGAATATAATTCATATCATCATCTTTTATTTCTAGAAATCTTCAAATCACTTTTCTTGGAATCTTATTATAAGCTTTTTGTAATTCAAAAAACCATATGTAGATCCTCCTTATTCTTCAGTAAATTGTACCTCTCTTTTCAAATCTCTCAATAAATGTATTGCTACCATTATAAACTTGTTCATTATAAATCTAAACTGATTTTGAGAATTCATTGTATCACATCTTAACCTATGCTTAATTACTCTTCCATAATTTTAATGTATGACACATTAACTTAATTATTCTATAATTTGCACGCTCTTGTGCATCTCCTTTATTGTTAAAAATAGGGACCAAATTATTCATCATTCACTCCTTAGACATATTTTTTGTTTTTAAAATGAAACAAAAATAATGCCAAAAGAACCCTTAGCATTTGATAAAAAGAATATTTATTTGAATCAAATATAAACTTTTTTGCATTCTCACTAATGTTTTTACTGGTTGAATTGATCTTAACAGAGGGTTACAGTTTTCTTCTAATGCAATCTATTTCATTTAATCTTACATATAGTTGTTGATCCAATTGAAGCAAGCAAACGATGTCTTGGTTTTACTTGTTTATGCTCATGAAAGACCCGATCAAATCTCTTTCTATGCTACTTTTGAGTTCATTTAGTGTATAACCAGATAATTAAGTTCTGGAAATGTGATTTTACTCTTTTAGATAAACCTTCCTTAGCTCATGAAAGTTTCATGGGGCATGGTATATTCTACATACGATATTTCAATCTTATTCGCCCTACGTAGCTCATGCTAGTTTTTTGTTCTTATTGTTATGTTTAATTTTGTGTAAGACTGGGTAAAATAATATTTCAGTGTCATAATCACATTAATATATGCAGAAAAAAGTTATATTTCACTTCAACAAAGTCAGTATTACTAATATTTTTTATGTGATATGAAAGATTTAAATGTTATCTTTGTGAAGTAAGGTTGAGAAATAATATTCTCTTATTTCTTAATTATCAAATTACAACCTTTCTCCTTATATAATGAGTAAAGGCTAGGAAAAACTTAATTCCTACTATTACAACTTATCAAAGATACAACAACCAACTACCAAATAGGAAAGAAATACAACATAGTAAAAAAAGAATACATGAGAATAAATCTAAAATAGGAAACTCAGAAGTCCACAGTCCCCCTCAAGCTGGGTCATAAATGTTGTAAAGACCCAGTTTGATATTTAAATCAGTGAAGTTGCCTGGAGGTAAAGTTTTCATGAATAAATCAACTTGAAGAAGAGTTGGAATGTAGATTAAGTGAATAATACTTCCATTGACCTTTTCTGAGATAAAATGTCTATCAAATCTCAATACGTTTAGTCCTATCATGATGCACAAATTTCTTTTCACTATTGAAGGCGGCTTGGCTGTCACAGAACATCTTTAGGGATTGGCTGTGGAGTATTTCAACTCATTTAGTAATTTTTGGATCCACATTCCTTCACAAATTATCAAAACAAGCGTCTGATACTTAGATTTTGTACTACTTCTAGGGAACACTTTTTGCTTCTTGCTCAACAAGATTTTTGTAGACACAAGAATAATACCCAGAGGTCGATCTTCTGTCCGTGAGTTCTTCTGCCCAATTAGCATCAATGTAAATTTCTACCTCACTGTTTTCATATTATTTAAACAGTAACCCTCTGTTAAGATCTTCTTAAGAGATTTCAATATTTTGTACATCATCTCCAAATGTTCTTTATTTGGACTATTCATGTGTTGTCCAACTATGCCGACAGAGTAAGTGATATCGAGTCTAGTGTGTGACAAATATGTAAACTTACTCACAAATCTTTGATATCTACTTTTTTTATTGGTATATTTTCTCCCATTGTATGTAACTTTTTGTTGAAATTCGTAGGATCTCAGCAGGTTTACACTCTAACATTCATATTTCTTTTAATAGGTTTAGAATATGCTTTCTCTGGGATATCACCTTACCCATCTTGGACCTGACCACTTCCATGGACTTCCATGGCTAGAAAGTATCATCGTTCCTAAGTCCATAATTTCAAATTCAGTAGCAAGAACCTCCTTAATCTTCCCAATCTCTTTTTCATAACATATCAGGATCATATTATTTGCATAAACAATGAGTATGGCTTTCTTACTTTCTTGTGTATGCTTATGAACAATGTATGATCGACATGGTATCAAATGTAACCATTAGATTTTTATAGTCTTGATATACTTGTCAAACCAAGCCTTAGGAGATTGAGGCCATAAAATGACTTTCTTAGTTTACAAATTTGATATTTATTTTGAGTTATTTTTCAGTCCCAGTAAGATCTCCATATACACTTCTTTCTCAAGGTCTCCATTCAATAATGCATTCTTGTTATCAAGTTGATACAGTTCTCACTCTTTGTTCATTGTTCACTACAAGGAAAGAAAAATCCTTACATCGTTTAACTTGGCTATTGGAGCAAATTCTTCTTGATAGTCTTTATCCCATAAGACCGAGTAAACTCTTTGGCCACCAACCCAGCTTTGAACCTCTTTGTCGGCACTATTTTTGATGTGGGGTTTGCCCGTAAGAAGCTGTCGGTCATAGGAATTAAAATCCCGTTGCCTGCTTCGGAAGGACGTTAAAAAATTTAATTTTGAAAAATATGGAGTCAAACTGACCCCATAAT
>JXCR01061927.1:22699-36810 GCA_002079205.1 Phalaenopsis hybrid cultivar | reverse complement strand
AAGGTGGGAGTTTCAGGTCTGTGTATGCTGTGATCCCGTGTTGGCTTCCATTAGAATTGCGAGTATAATGCAAAGTTCGATCACAACGGAGACCATGATCCCTTCGTTACTTCCCCTCTAGCTCGAATCACAATTTAGGTCATGTAGGCACATGGCAACCCGACGTTTCCCATTCTGCCATGATTTGTATCGTGAGCTTGCAAGCGAAGGAGACATGATCCCGTTGGTCGCTTTGTGAAATCATGACTTTTTACTTCTAAATGCAACGTTCCCTTCGTTGACGCACAAAGAAGGCTCGAATCGACGGAAGTCACTTTCTAGAATCATTGCTTCCCATAATCAATGCATTGATACCAATTTGATACAATCCAAGTCGATTTTTCATAGAAACTAGGGTAAATAAATATTTTATTGCAAGAACATCAAACAACACAAATACATAAGATAAGGACCTACAATTTGAGAGGTAGACAGTCTCTTCAAAATTCTACAATTCGAGAGGTAAGAAATATCTCCCAAATCCTAATCCTAAGACTAAAAACAATAACATTTTGCATAACCATATCCATAAACATATTAGCCCTATTTATACTAAATAATAATAAATAACAAAAGATTAATCTGTATTGATTGCAAGTGGTTGGGAGTTGAGACCTACGTGAGCTATGTGCCACATAGATCGTAGTTAAAAGCCACGATAGTGATTGGTCAGATGTGTTGTAAGCGGTAGCTTCTGGAGTGTCAGTTGGTCACCATGGCCGTAGTAGGGAGATGTGATAACATTCGTAGGTCGCAAAGGTTGGTGTTGGGAGCCGCATGAGCTGTAAACCATGTAAGCCGTAGTTGGCCACATAGACCATGACGAGGAGTTATAATAATGTTCGTAGGTCGCAGAAGCTGAAGTTAAGAGCTGCATGAAGTTGGGAACTACATGAGCTTTGATAATATTCACAGACAACAGAGCCGAAGTTGGGACTTGTATGATCTGTGTACCACATAAGCCGTAGTTGATCACGTAAGTCGTAGTGGTCATGCAAGGAGAGAAATTTAGGTGTCCTGAGAAAGTCACCGTATCCTGAGTACGGTGGTTGTTAGCAGTTATTAAGGGATGTGTTGTTACACCATCTTTGGGGTAGTCATTGCATCACATGCAGGACACATCGTTGTGCCATATGTGAGGCACGTTGTTGTATCATATTCAGGATGCATTGTTACACCGTCTTCAAAGTGCGTCGTTACATCATTCGGGAGGTGCGTTTTTACACCTTTAGGACGATGCAATGCTTCGTAAGGTACTTCATACACTTTGACATACACCAGGATTCTGCAGTGAACGTCGTAATCCTGCAAGTGGTTCCTTTGCAACGAGCATGAGCAACTGACAGTGGTTGATGGTGCTCTATGATTGGTCGTCGATGGTGATCGATTGCCGCAGGAGCAGGTGGTATTTGCTGGACCATCAACATAGAACACCAAACTTCAGTTCTTTCCAAGCTCGGGTTATAGTCTCCCCCATAACGAATGAATTTAGACCACTCCATTGGATAGCTTTAAGAAATTCCCGCAGTCAGTCGGTGTTTCACAGACATGTGAGTGCCTTAACAATAGATGAATTGAGTGATCTTGGGATAGTTGGATTTGTCACGTCGAGATACTCAATTTGACTTTAAACATGCTTGATTTGGAATCCATCTGACCTTCCAATTAAACAACAAAAGCTTCAAAAAGTGGTTTAACTACTCAATTTGGGTTTGATTTGACTTGGATTAGACCAATTTTGGTGTCCGTGTTGATCTCGCCGAGCCTGTTAGTTTGATTTTTATTTAATGGTTAGTTTGATTTTTATTGAATCAGAGTTTCAGATGATTTTTATTCAATCAGAGTTTCAGATGATTTTTAATTTGAGTTTGAAGTTTTCTTGTTAAAAATTGCTTCGATGTTCATGCAAATCGCCTTGAGATTCATGCAAAATGATAAATTTGTTGATAAAGTATCAGTTGCCCCCCAATTTTTAGGAGATTTCACTTGTTCTTCCGATAATTATCAAAATAACGAAAGTCAAGCATATTTTTTTGAAAATCTAAAAAAATTGTCTTGCGATTAGTGGCAATGGGTGGCAGCTAGCTGTGGAGTGAACATATAGGAGGCAGTGGACCGGCAGGTTCACAAGTTGACGACTAGGTCAACGATCCACGTGAAGCGGATCAGTCTACACTTCTGCATGGGTATGTTATGTAGATCGACAGAGGGAACACATATGTACATGTTCCTTTACATTAGCGCGCCATACTGCTCGTGAATCCACACTGTTCACACATATTGCAGTTTCATACTACCCCGTTTCGCAAAATCAAATGGCTTGCTTAGATGTAAGCAGGTTGGTATGAATTTTGATGATTTTTTAGAGTTGTATATCCATTTTAAGCTTATAAATACACCAAAAAGAGGATGAAAATATGGGGTCTCTCAACTTGTTTGTGCGATCAACGGTACCCCCTCGACCCGCTAATTGAAGTCTCCAAACTTGTGCGATCACAAAGCTACCCCAACCTGCTAACTGAAGTCTCCCAACCTTTTTGTGCAATCAATGAAGCTCCCCCGTCATGTTAACTAGAGACTCCCAACCTGTTTGCGTATATACAATGCTCTTTTTTGCGTTGTTTTGCATTCTGGAAGGGAATTCTTGTGATGCTGCACCCTTTTCGGGGAAAATTTTCTGCCTTGCTGTGGTGCTTTCTAGATGAGATTTTCTGCATGATTGTTGTGCTTTCTATAGGAGATTTTCCACACTATTGAGATGCCGATATCCGTAGAATTACGTCCCAACTGAAAATAAGCGAAAGTACCAGAATTTTGATGAGACGATGTCAACACCATTTTAGATGAGCTGACCCTCTCTTCGAGAGCATAGAATGCCGAGCTTATAATAATTAATCATATCCTTGAAGAGCACCAGAAAGATAACTCCTTGATTAGAACATGAAGATTTTGCAGGCTTTTCAAGCGCGGGTGTTGGCTTTTGAAGAGGATAACATGAAATGCGTACCTTCTGAAGATGAGGAGAGTGTTGTAATAGATCAATGTCTTTTCTTGTGCTGACCTGTTTTAGCCACTGTACTAGTGTCTGTTGGTTGTTGTAGCTTTTCAGTCGTCTGATATGACATTTGTACACTGTGATGGTGTATTTATCTGTGCGACTTTTTTTATTCGATATAGTAAAAATTTTGACGTGGCTTTTGAGGTTGCTTTTGTCTTTCCTTTTGATTTGTGGTTGTCCCATCTTCAGAGCAGTTACAAGTGGCTGCCCAACATTTGGGTCATTGTTGACCCACTTTCAGGGTACAGTGGCATCAAACACTTGTAAGGCATATGCTTTTCGAGATTCTTTGATTTCTCAATCATGTATATGCTGTAATTAAAGGTAGTACATGTGCTTTGTATAAAGAAAAATGATATACCTTTTGAGACTTGTGGTCTTATGAAGCTTCTACTTGAAGACCGTAGTTTGTGATGGAAGATGTCGAATTGAGTCCCTGTAAGATTGTTTAAAGTTAATCATGAGTTGTCATTAAATGCCCACGTTTCTTTAGACAGGCGTAGGTCAAAGTAGACCATAATTTTTCTTGAAAATATGGTTACAACCATATTTAAGAATTTGATAAATTGTCAGTTGCTACTTTTGAATTTGTTGTCCCCAAAATAGGTTCCACACACACTTGTATTGTAGCCCATGTATCAAACATTGAAGAGTTCAAATCTTTGACCCAATTGAGGATAAACTCCCATATGATGAGGGGGTGTCGGGGAAGCGCTCCTTGCATGATGTTTGAATGAGATGCATGAAGACTGCCCCACTACAATTATGCACATGATGTTAACGTGAACGACTTTTCGAAATTGCAGTGAAGGTTTTTCCTCCACATTGAAGAATCCTTCATAATTGCAAAGGAGGTTCTTTCTCTAGTTGGATGATATTGATCATTGGGAAACAAAGCAGAGGCTTGACGTTGTGAATTTGAAGACCGTTGAGATTTCATCTCATGGACAATGCTAAATTGATGTGTGACGAAACCCCACCACAGTTGAGTAATAAATTAGCGTTTCAGTGTAGTACGGGAATCCATTACACATATAAAAGAAGATTAGAAGGAGGAGACACCTCTACTTTTTATGTGGGAAACCCTGAAAAGGGGGGACATTACATGGCCTAGCCCAATTGAAATAATCCACTGTAATGATGGGTATAAGCTCACTCTTCTCCTGAGCTAGAGAAGATAAAATCACAAATTTGATTTACAATAATATTTTATTAATAATAGCTGTAAGGAGTTGCAAATGTCGTAGTTGACTGTTATGGATGCATTAGTTAGCCGTGAATATTGTATACAATGGGTATAACGCCAGCTTGTCGTAGAGGTCGCAGTTGAAGGCTGTGGAAATAGTTGGCCAGATAAATTGTAGGCTGTAGCTTCAGGAGTGTCTGTTGAACACAACAACCTTAGTATGGAGTTGTGATAGCATTCATAGATCGCAGAGGCTGAAGTTGAGATCTGCATAAACTATGAGCCATGGAGGCCATAATTGGTCACATAGGCCGTAGTAAGCAGCTGAAGTAACGCCCGTTAGCCACAAAGACCAGAGTTAGAAGCTGCATGAGCTTTGAGCCACATATGCCGTAGTTGGTCACATAGGCTGTAACAAGTTGTAATAATGTCCGTAGGCTGCAGGGGTATGAGTTGGAAGTTCTGTGAGTTGTTAGTCACCTTGGTTGTAGTTGAAAGCTATGGTAGTAGTTGGCCCGGTAGAGCATAGGCAGTAGCTTCAGGAACATCTTTTAGCCACATCGGCCAAAGTAGGGAACTTCGATAAAGTTTTTTGGCCGCAAAAGCCTGAGTCGGGAGTTACATGAGCTATTAGCCACATAGGTTGTAGTTGGTCATATGGGTCATAGCGGAGAACTGTAATAACATCTGTAAGCTGCAACTCCAAAATTGGGTGCTGCATGAGTTGTGATAACGTCCCTAGGCCGTAGAGGCTGGAGTTGGGAGTCGTAGAGGCTGGAGTTGGGAGTCGTAGAGGCTGGAGTTGGGAGTCGTAGAGGCTTNGACTTGTGGTCTTATGAAGCTTCTACTTGAAGACCGTAGTTTGTGATGGAAGATGTCGAATTGAGTCCCTGTAAGATTGTTTAAAGTTAATCATGAGTTGTCATTAAATGCCCACGTTTCTTTAGACAGGCGTAGGTCAAAGTAGACCATAATTTTTCTTGAAAATATGGTTACAACCATATTTAAGAATTTGATAAATTGTCAGTTGCTACTTTTGAATTTGTTGTCCCCAAAATAGGTTCCACACACACTTGTATTGTAGCCCATGTATCAAACATTGAAGAGTTCAAATCNGATTTCTCAATCATGTATATGCTGTAATTAAAGGTAGTACATGTGCTTTGTATAAAGAAAAATGATATACCTTTTGAGACTTGTGGTCTTATGAAGCTTCTACTTGAAGACCGTAGTTTGTGATGGAAGATGTCGAATTGAGTCCCTGTGAGATTGTTTAAAGTCTATCATGAGTTGTCATTAAATGCCCACGTTTCTTTAAACAGGCGTAGGTCAAAGTAGACCATAATTTTTCTTGAAAATATGGTTACAACCATATTTAAGAATTTGATAAATTGTCAGTTGCTACTTTTGAATTTGTTGTCCCCAAAATAGGTTCCACACACGCTTGTATTGTAGCCCATGTATCAAACATTGAAGAGTTCAAATTTTTGACCCAATTGAGGATAAACTCCCATATGATGAGGGGGTGTCGGGGAAGCGCTCCTTGCATGATGTTTGAATGAGATGCATGAAGACTGCCCCACTACAATAATGCACATGACGTTAACGTGAACGACTTTTCGAAATTGCAGTGAAGGTTTTTCCTCCACATTGAAGAATCCTTCATAATTGCAAAGGAGGTTCTTTCTCTAGTTGGATGATATTGATCATTGGGAAACAAAGCAGAGGCTTGACGTTGTGAATTTGAAGACCGTTGAGATTTCATCTCATGGACAATGCTAAATTGATGTGTGACGAAACCCCACCACAGTTGAGTAATAAATTAGCGTTTCAGTGTAGTACGGGAATCCATTACACATATAAAAGAAGATTAGAAGGAGGAGACACCTCTACTTTTTATGTGGGAAACCCTGAAAAGGGGGGACATTACATGGCCTAGCCCAATTGAAATAATCCACTGTAATGATGGGTATAAGCTCACTCTTCTCCTGAGCTAGAGAAGATAAAATCACAAATTTGATTTACAATAATATTTTATTAATAATAGCTGTAAGGAGTTGCAAATGTCGTAGTTGACTGTTATGGATGCATTAGTTAGCCGTGAATATTGTATACAATGGGTATAACGCCAGCTTGTCGTAGAGGTCGCAGTTGAAGGCTGTGGAAATAGTTGGCCAGATAAATTGTAGGCTGTAGCTTCAGGAGTGTCTGTTGAACACAACAACCTTAGTATGGAGTTGTGATAGCATTCATAGATCGCAGAGGCTGAAGTTGAGATCTGCATAAACTATGAGCCATGGAGGCCATAATTGGTCACATAGGCCGTAGTAAGCAGCTGAAGTAACGCCCGTTAGCCACAAAGACCAGAGTTAGAAGCTGCATGAGCTTTGAGCCACATATGCCGTAGTTGGTCACATAGGCTGTAACAAGTTGTAATAATGTCCGTAGGCTGCAGGGGTATGAGTTGGAAGTTCTGTGAGTTGTTAGTCACCTTGGTTGTAGTTGAAAGCTATGGTAGTAGTTGGCCCGGTAGAGCATAGGCAGTAGCTTCAGGAACATCTTTTAGCCACATCGGCCAAAGTAGGGAACTTCGATAAAGTTTTTTGGCCGCAAAAGCCTGAGTCGGGAGTTACATGAGCTATTAGCCACATAGGTTGTAGTTGGTCATATGGGTCATAGCGGAGAACTGTAATAACATCTGTAAGCTGCAACTCCAAAATTGGGTGCTGCATGAGTTGTGATAACGTCCCTAGGCCGTAGAGGCTGGAGTTGGGAGTCGTAGAGGCTGGAGTTGGGAGTCGTAGAGGCTGGAGTTGGGAGTCGTAGAGGCTGGAGTTGGGAGTCGTAGAGGCTTGAGTTGGGAGTCGTAGAGGCTTGAGTATGGAGCTGCATAAGCTGGGATAACATCTGCAGGCCACAAAGGCTAGAGTTACGAGCCGCATGAGTGTGTTAATGTTTGTAGAGCACATAATAGAGTTAGAAGCTGCATGAGCTGTGATAATGTCCGTATGTCATAGAGGTTGAAGGTGGGATCTACATGAGCCGTGGACCACACTGGCCATAATTGGTAATGTAGGCTCGTAGTGGTGGGATGCAATAAGAGAGCTTCAAGAAGTCTGAAGAAAGTCACCGTATCTTAAGTATGATAGTTGGAAGCAGTTATTGTGAGGTACGTGGTTATACTGTCTTGAGGGCGCTTCGTTGCACCATATTTGGGGTGCTTTGTTGCACCTTATGCTGGGCACGTTGTTGCACTATATTTGGGAAGCGTTGTTACACCTTCAGAGTGCATCATTGAACAATAAACGAGGTGTTTCGTTGCACTATATTCAGGGTATGTTATTATAATGTCTTCAAGATGATGCACTACTTTGTTGGGTGTTTCATTACTCTGAAACATATGCCTGGATTCCGTTGCGCAAGCCATGGTTTTGCAAGTTATTTTGTTGCAACGAGTAGGGGTGGCCGAAGTAGTCAACGATGGATGGTGAGCGGTGGTCGTCGGTGGCTAGTTGCTATTGGAGAAGATGGTGCTCGCTGGACACTGGACCAGCTTCTCATTGCGATCTCACTCCAAGCTCATGTCTTAATCATTGTTCCTTCATCCCCCTACCCCCCCTTGTCGTCGTGAAGGGAATAGGACTTTATTTATAAAGTCTTGGAGTGACCTCCTTGCAAATATAGATGGAATCCATATCTCTCCATCGGGCGACTCGGAGGGATTTCCTCATTCAGATGGTGTGCCATGGACATGTGAGTGCCTTACTGATGTCGAAATTGAGTAATATGGGCTCGTTGGATTTGTCTTGTCGAGATGCTCGTTTTACATTTAAGTTTGTTAGATTTGAAATGAAATTGACCTTCCTATTATGCTTTAAAAGCTTCCGAAGGTTGTTCATTAGCTCGATATAGGTTTAATTTGACTTAGATTGGATTATTTTCATAGTTATTGTGCTTTTTCTCATCGAGCCGGTTAATTTGAGTATAAATTTATATTTTTTTAAAAATGCTCTAAATTTATGCATAATAAATTTGTTGCAGACGCATCAACCATGATCTCGTGGATGTCACTATCTTTTCTCTGACTATCGACTACTTCGCACGCCATGAATCAGATCGTTTTACATCGATTTGCTTGACATCGCCACCATCCCACTGAGGTCACTAAAGCAAGTTAAACCTTATCTTGTAAAAAGTGATTGTAAACTTCTAGAGTTTTGATTGGGTAGAGGGTCATAACCGCATACCTAATTAGTTGACTTATTTTACTTATATTATTGGCCGGTACGGGTACGCGTCCACAAGTTATTTTTTGAGCCCAGCTTTTCGAGGAATTAATGGCATTAAAACACATTTTCCGTAAGCAACGCTTTCTCATTTTCACATTTAGAAATTCAACGCATTTGCTCTGAATACGGTAATGAGTTGTTGGGCTAACGTTATTTTAAATTTAATCACTTAGATGATAATGAAAATATATCCAGTCATAAAGATTATCTCTTATTGTACATAATTAACAAAAATGTATTTACATAAATGTAGATAAGTGTATTATAAAATATTAATTTTATTGATTTGTTGAGAAATCAAGCTGAAGACGAATTATTATTCAGAAGGAATAGCCGGAGGTTATTATGCTAGCACCGGTCATTCCTCATGCGCCTAAAAATTCGACACACAGACAAAAACACACAAATATATTAAAATGAGCTGAACAAGTATAATGCTCTTTTTGAACGTTACAAAGCTTGAGTTTGCTTACGTTCGACTCGTTTACACACCTAATCCTAGGGTGTATTACTCCATGGATGATAATGTCAATATTGAAAACCGAATGTGTGAGTTATTAATACAAAAGAATTGAGCCAAATATTAAAAGAGAAATTATATAACTACCACTTAATTCTTACATATTTATATGTCTAACACCTAAATTTTCATGTTTACTTGTGTAATACTCAATTCTTTAATATCACACAAAAAATATTATTAGCATTAAATACATATGTTCTTGCATCGCACATTAACCCGTAGTCGCAATTCTATTAAAAACATGACATCTAGTTTCATTCGAGTTACATTGAGCGCATTATTTAAATGCGTGACATAGAAATGATTCGGAACTCAATCTGAAAAACTCAATAAACACAACCCAATGGGCTGTTTGGTAGCCGGTTTTAAGCAGGATTTATGCTAAATCCTGCCAAATGGTAAAGATATCTCTATTAATCCTATATGTTCGTAAATCTCGTTTTCCCTTTATTTTGCCTTAAATCTAGGATTTATCAAATCCCGTAAATAGCATGATTTCTAGGATTTGGAGAAGCTAAAGCTTGTGGGATTTATTAAATCTTATCAAATCCTATTGAAGTCACCAAACAATTTATCCTAATTTATTAGGATTTACCTATTAACATGTCAAATAATTTTCAGGATTTCATAAATTCGGGTTTACAGAGTTTATTAAATCCTATTCAAACTAAATCCTACTGAAAACCAAACAGCTCTTAAGCGTTATAAATGTAAATATTAAAATTTAGGTGTTAGATACGTAATTAAGTAAGAATTGTGTGTTGTTAATGTAAATCTTTTAATATTAAATCAAATAAGCTCTTCTATGAAAAAAATATTAGGACTTATCGACCCAGTCCTACAATGTACGCGTTCTCAACTACTCCTATCATAGTGGCATGCACGGGAATGGTTTCATCCGGTTATTCTACGCGGTTAGGTCTAACCAACTCCAGCCCTTAGAAATGCCAGTGGGTCCCACTGGAAACCTTCGTCCTATGACCGTAGGGAATCGATTGTATTTTTAATCCCTCCTTCCTTCATCCGGTGGCGATGTCTATCCTCCCTTTTCTGACCGCTCGTTTGGAATTAGGAGAATGTGTCCCCTGAGGGTGATACTGATCTTCCTCTCGGCGACGCTCGCCGGCTTCTTCGTGCTGAAGGGGCTCAGATCGCAGGCGGATGAGGAGCCGGCCGAGGTCGCCGGCGGCGAAGAGTCCCTTTCGCTTTCCCGTTCANTCCCCTGAGGGTGATACTGATCTTCCTCTCGGCGACGCTCGCCGGCTTCTTCGTGCTGAAGGGGCTCAGATCACAGGCGGATGAGGAGCCGGCCGAGGTCGCCGGCGGCGAAGAGTCCCTTTCGCTTTCCCGTTCCGGCAAGGTAGGTTAATGGAGACGGGGGAAATCGCTTTTGCTTCGATTTCATCCTTTTTCTTTTGTTGATCGACTTTCTCCCCTTTTCATGATGCAGGTTCGATCTGCGATGAGTTTAGGGTTTTGGACTTGCGTCGATATGGCGAGCGGGCGATATCTGTGGAGGAATCTGGTGTCTTCGGCGGCGACGGTGGATTCAGGAAAGAAGATCTGATTGTTGTTTTTGTTGCTGTTTATTCGGCTTTGAATTTTAATAAATGTTTTCTTGCTCTTTTGATTTGAAGTTTCAACTGTGATTAGTTGAGTTTGATGTGGATTTGGGAAAATTGGGACGTGATTTGCGCTCTGTGTTTGATTTTTTGTTTATTTGAGTGGCTGTTGCTAGTTATTAGGGCTGGCTATTTTTTCCGAACTAAAAATCATCTGTATGATTGCTTGGCTTAAAATTTGATTAGAAAGTAATAATTTTTCTTAGGGATATTAACATACATGCCAATTAATCATTATATATTTACATAATATCACGACAAAATATCACGATTACTCTTGGAAGTAAAATGCACCTAGTCATATATATGAAGTATTATAATTGTAAATATCAAAATTTAGATGTTAGATATGTAGATACATTGGAATTATATGGCATACACGACCGACCATTTGTAAATATCAAAATTTANAATCTTTTTTTTTTTTTTTTTTAATTTGGATGCGATTTACTTCGATATTAAGAGTTGATTTGATTTTTTTTGATACATTATAAAAATACTTGTGATAATTGGTTGAATTACAAATTGATTTTTTTAGCTGGTCCTTATTCCCGGAGATGAGAAGAGTTTGAGTTTGTCAGTCGAGGTTTGACAGAACGATCTTGGCTTCACGACTAAACGTCTTTGTTTGGTTGGATAGCTGATTGATCTTGGCAACACGACCGACCATTTGTATTTGGGGGGTCGATTGGATGGTCTTGGCGCCACGATCGGCCGCTTATATTTGTTTGTGTGACTTATGTTGTAACCGATATATGTTCGGGGTGTCGAAGCGGGGTTCTAATCCTTCACTCGTGTGGGCCATGGCCGCTTGATTGGATCCCAGTCAAAGGTTGGGTCTCCTATCTATGGGAGGTGACCAAGATTCTTTTCTGAGATGATTTTCGCTGCACTCTTCGTAGGGCTTGTCGTACCATATCCAGATTTTTTCCAATCAAAGCTATAAGATTTGAGCTCGTGATGAAGAGATTTCCCTGGCTGGGGCTTATTACCAGTCAGACATCTATGTCATTCTTGTCGGTTGTCTTTTATTTTCCATTTATCGGACATCTATGGTGTCAATTTTGGTTCTTTTGCATGCCTTTTGCCGATCCTACGCTCTTGGTTGCAGTTATTTTTTATGCCTTTAATCGACTGTAAGTTTTTGACTTCGTTGTCGGATATTTTTTTGCCTTTTACCAATCGGATGTTCTTGACATCGTTGTCAGTTTTACCGTCCAAATTCGAGTTCCCCGAGTGTCGAGCTGCTTTCGGATTTGCTTGAACTCTGTGTTCCCTGAGACTTGACTTTGTCTTTCACATTGAAATTCCTGAAATTCTAATAGAAATGTGTAATAGAATAAGCTTTGAAGAAAACATGATTATGCACCAGAAAAAAAAGACCACCTATTTGAGGTGGAAGACCACTATAGATTTAGTTAAATTTACTCGAAGTAATTACTGTATTGTTTAAGAAACTTGATATGAAAAAATTTTCATTTGGAATCTTATACAATTATAAAATTTTCGAACATCAGAGATTGGTATGTATATTTGTGTTAGTGAATATATCAGAATATAGTGGTATGTATGTAAATCTTCCTTGTTTTGAGGTGATATGCCGAAGTAGTGAAATGACAGGATAGCGAGGTAATTAGATGGCAGAGCAGTCAGATGGCGAGGTTGACGGACAGCGAAGCGGTTCACCAGCAAGTAAAATATCAAAGGTTAAGAATTAGATATGTAAAGAAGATAGGATCAGGTGGCATGTGCATAAATACCCCATTAGAACATATTTAAGTTTCTTAGATAGGCATTAAGGGTAAATATTGACTTGCAAAACTTCTATCTAAATTGTTGGCAACAGATTAACACTAAAGTTAGGTATAAAATAAGAACAAAGTTTAAAAAAAACTAGCAAAGATTAAAAAGCTAATAAAGTGTCAAAACACTAATAAAATTTAAAAGAGAGTTTGAAATGTTATGAAAGGATCTTTCCTCTTGCAAATAGTTGTTAATCAGTGTAGGATTTGAATGATGAAAAGGATAAAATCATGTATTGTGCTAATTAGTAGCATTCATATTTTTTACCCTCTCAGTGCTAGTAAAAAATGTTGGCCAACCTAGAGTTTTTCACCGGCTTGTGCAGTAGTGCTGAGTAGATTTTTGCCTCTCACTTTCAGATTATCCACTGTGCCCTCTTTATAGGACGTACTAGGGACCCTTACAATCCAAACTCTCGACCGAATTGATAAGAGAATCTAGTCTGTCACCCTAAAACATCAATTCTACGCCCATCAAAAGTTATCTCCTTATATATTTGCACTCCCCTTTAGGTAATCACAACGGCTCTGCCCAAGTTGAAATATGGTACTTTCTAGTTAGTAAAATCTTAGCCATCCTAGGTCATTATGTTTCTCAATGAATTTTACCAATACAAATGACCAGTTTGCAAAGTTAATGAAGAATCAGTAAAAATCTCATCATAATGTTTTAAAATTAAAAAAATTTATAAATCATTCTCATCTCACAAGATTAATTCCCAAATGCAAGGAGAAAGAAAGAGAACCACTCAGAATTCATAGAGATAAAACAAAAACACATTATTTGTATTGAAAGTTATGTCTTACAACAAAAACTTAAACACAAATAGAAGATAAGTACCTTTATGTCTTCTTCCCAAGAAAATCCTGAAGCTTCCTTAAAGTAATCTCCAAACTCTTACACAAAATAAAAACTCTCTCTCTCTCTCTCTTTCTCACACAATAAAACCTTCAAGAAGTCTTCTCCAACACACCCCGAAAAACACTCCCTTTTCGTCTAGAATTTGGCTCTATTAATAGATAACTAAAAATTACCAAGGGTCACATCAAGCACCCCTTTAAAATTTAGCCAAATTCAATGGATATTCTAAAAGTTGGTTACTGATGCTATAGCGCCCATCCCAGTCGATACCTGGTGCTATGGCGCCAAGGGCTGCGCGATGACACCATTCAAAATCTTCAATTTTTGCACCATGTTATCCTCATTTTATCTAAATGTCCATTCCATATATCTGAAACTAAAAACATACAAAATACCTTCCTTTAATGTGCAATATCATAAAAAAATATGCATAAAATGAGCATGAAATGCACACTAAAAACATGTAAGTAACTGCCATCTCGCCGGTCTCGCCATGAGCGGGGTCAAGGGCGCCGTCTGCGAGCCTCTGTATTAGTTTTGCCTGGACTCTCGGGAAAAACCTGTCGTCGGCGACATCTTAGTCCACTACAATTAATATATATATAAGTTTCTAAATGAAAGAATAAATGGTCCCATAAAAACTAATCCCCAAACGTTAAAGATCTCANAGATGAGTGTAGTGAATGCCTTAGCTCCAGACCAAGACCCAGGGTCAACCCTAAGGTTCAGC